>BTHU01000109.1:0-17844 GCA_036184795.1 Tokudaia tokunoshimensis
CTTCCCATTTCTAGAAACATAATGACAGGAAGTCCATGTTCTCTAAAGGCTACTGACTGTAGGACAGATTATTATTTTTTTTTAATTTTATTTTTTTAATTTACATTCCAAATCACTTCCCCTTTCCCGTTTCCTCCCTCCCCGAAAGTCCCATAAGCCCCCTTCCCTCCCTCTTTTCTCCGTTCAACCCCCTCTCATTACTCTGTCCTGGCGTTCCCCTACATCCAGTCTTTCCAGGACCAGGGATCTCTCCTTCCATCTTTTTAGAAATCTATTGATATGCTGATTGTGTCTAGGGTATTCTGAGATTCTGGGTCAATATCCCTTTATCAGTGACTTCATACCATGTGTGATCTTTTGTGATTGGGTTACCTCACTAAGGATGATATTTTCAAGTTCTGACCTTTTGCCTAGGAATTTCGTGAATTCATTGTTTTTAATTGCAGAGTAGTATTCCATTGTGTAAATATACCACATCTTCTGAATCCATTCCTCCGTTGAGGGACATCTGGGTTCTTTCCAGCTTCTGGCTATTATAAATAAGGCTGCTATGAATATAGTGGAGCATGTGTCCTTATTGCATGCAGGTAAAGTCTCTGGGTATATGCCCAGGAGTGGTATAGCCGGATCCTCCGGAAGTGTCATGCCCAGTTTTCTGAGGAGCCGCCAGACTGCTTTCCAGAGTGGTTGTACCAGCCTGCAATTCCACCAGCAGTGGAGGAGTGTTCCTCTTTCTCCACATCCTCGCCAACAACTGCTGTCTCCTGTGTTTTTGATCTTAGCCATCCTGACTGGTGTGAGATGGAATCTCAGGGTTGTTTTGATTTGCATTTCCCTAATGACTAAGGATGATGAACATCTCTTTAGGTGCTTCTCAGCCATTAGATATTCTTCAGGTGAGAACTCTTTGTGGAGCTCTGTACCCCATTTTTTAATAGGGTTACTTGCCTCTCTGGAGTTTAACTTCTTGAGTTCTTTGTATATCTTGGATATTAGCCCTCTGTCGGATGTAAGTTTGGTAAAGATCATTTCCCAGTTAGTTGGTTGCCGCTTTGTCTTTTTGACGGTGTCTTTTGAGACTGGAAACACTATTATGGGACCAGATAGTAACAAACTGCCTCAGTATCTACTTCAGTTAGCACATGCATACATTAAGGGGAAAAATGAGTTCTGTGAAACATGATATAATATTACTTCTATCTGTAGTACAGAAATTAAACTTTTGTGACTTTATATCAGGAGCCATTTTGCCTGCTTCTGTAAAAGAATATGTGTCAGACAGAGTCAAGGAAGGAAGGCTGAATGTTATATTAATCTTGGAGGATGGAAATGGGAGGCTTCTGGATGGCAACAGATATTCAGTGTATGTCAGGGATTGTCTCTGCCAGACTGTGACATTGTTTCCTATGATACTGTAAAATATATAAAGTCTGTGAGAGATAAACTTGGGGTTGCCATAGTATTTACTAGACAGCCCTCTGCTTTCTAACATTTTTCTCAGAGTCTTCTTTCCCATCTTTCCTATAGTCATTCTCATACCCCCTTTAGAGAACATTTCAACTTTACACAGGCAGGAACACTGCAGCTATGCATTCTGATATAAATACCTTTTACATTCTGAGAGGCTAGAACTTCTGCTGGACGACACAAGTAGAGATGGCAAAACACCTAGATGTCACTTAAGACTTAAGACTGTGACAGAGCTTTTTTTTCTTTTTATTTTCCTTTTTGCTTTTTCCTTTGGTTTTTTGGTCTTTTTTCTTTTTTATTGGATATTTTCTTTATTTACATTTCAAATATTATCCCCTTTTCCATTTTCTCAACCTCCCGGAAACCCTCTATCCCATCATTCCTCCCCTTGCTTCTGTGAGGGTGCTTCTCCATCCACCCCACTCCCACCTCCCCATTCTCAATCCCACTAAACTGGGGCTTCTATCAAATCTTCATAGGACCTAGGTACTCTCCTCTCATTGACACCTGACAAGGGAATCTTCTGCCACATATGCAGCTGGATACATGTGTACTCCTTGGTTGATGGCTTAGTCCCTGAGAGCTCTGGGGGATCTGGTTGGATGATATTGGTGTTCTTCCTGTGAGGTTGCAAAACCCATCAGCTCCTTCAGTCCTTTCTCTAACTCAATCCAGTGGTTGGCTGCTTGCATCTGCCTCTGTATTTGTAAGACTCTGGCAGTGCCCCTCAGGAGACAGCCATATCAGGCTCCTTTCAGTAAGCATTTCTTGGCATCCACAATAGTGTCAGGGTTTGATGAATGTATATGGAATGATTACCCAGGTGGGAAGGTCTTTGAATGGTCTTTCCTTCAGTCTCTGCTCTACAGTTTATCTCCATATTTGCTTCTGTGAGTATTTTGTATCGCTTCTCAGAAGAACTGAAGCACCCACAGTTTGTTCTTCCTTCTTCTTGACCATAATGTTGTCTGTGGATTGTATCTTGGGTAATCAGAGGTTTTGAGCTGCTACCTACAGATAAGTGAGTGCATACCATGGGTGTTCTTTTGCTATTGGGTTACCTCTCTCAGGATATTCTCTAGTTTACCAAAAGTTTATGGGAGTTTACAGAAAAAAATCATATTATACTTTATTTCCAGCTATTGCAAAGAAAGTTCTAGTCTTTCTCAGATTCCAGAGATAGTTTTGTCATGCATAATCACAGTTTCTTTTTAATTTTGTTTTATTAAAGTAAAAATATCTCAATGGAGGTTGCACTATGAGGAGAATGACAAGGGATGGGGTACCTTAGGAGCAGACTAAACCAGCATCACAGAATTCATAGATGTCCTTTCGCAAATTTACAGAGTGAACTATTGGTCTCTAAGTAAGAGACACAAAAAATGATTATCAAAATGATTGCATCTAAGCAAGTCTTCAGAATACTCTTCTTTGAGTCAAGTCAATCACAAGGAAGCTTCCTGCTCCTCTACGGTTTTTCACATGTTCAGGATGTGGTTGCAACACAGTGTCTTGCACAGTAATAGACTGCAGAGTCCTCAGATGTTAATCTGCTAAACTCCATATAGGCAGTGCTGGAGGATTTGTCTACAGTCAATGTGGCCTTGCCCTTGAACTTTTCATTGTAGTTAGGACCACCATTGTAAGGATTAATAAGTCCAATCCACTCAAGGCTCTTTCCATGAATCTGCTTCACTCAGAATATAAGGTAGTCAGTGAAGGTGTAGCCAGAATCCTTGCAGGACAAATTCACTGAGGCTCCAAGCTTTACAAGCTCAGCCCCAGACTGCTGTAGCTGAATCTGTGAGTGGACACCTGTAGAGGGAAAAGCAGAGTGGATGCCATTGTCAACTGAGTCTATCTCCAAACCTCAAGTCTGCTTCTGTGAGCCACTTACCTTTAACTGTTGCCACCAGGAAGAGGAAGCTAGAGCTCCAAACCATGGTGATGTCCTCTATACTCAGTGATTGTTGATATGACAGTGATGTTATGATTTTGAGGGATGTAGACATCCTTATATTTACCACCACAAACTCAATGTGATTGCATATTCATAAACAGGGTACATCTTAGAAAAGGACCTATTCCTGCTGGAGAGGAAGGGATACCTGAATCAGGAATCAGGACACTGAGGCCCAAATCCTAATCCTTACTGAGAAAATTCTCTGATAACTCGTCCCTGAGACTTGTGCTGAGGCTGTGGACGTAAGTAACATCAGGTCTCGTGCTCTAAAAAATATTTTCTGCCTGAGACAGTGCCTCCTCTTCTGCCACAGGTAAGAGGCAGGTTTACTGGTGGTTGCAAGGATGACAACACTGATGGCAAAGTTCAAAAGAAGCTAAGTTTTAGAATTTCCAACGTCTTTTCAATACATACAATTAACATTTACCTTTCTGGCACTCTGCCATCTTTGCTCCAGCAACAGAGCAACTGGGACCTCAAGGCGCAGGGATAATCAAGTATAATATTGCTTGGGGCTCAGTCAGCTTGTGTGCTCCATGCTCCCAAGAACTACGCAGTTCTGTGGTCACCTAGACACCAGCTCTGCTGTGAGAGATTTCCCCTACAGAGGGAACCGCACTGGGAGAGAGTGCACCCACACAGGGAGGGAGCACATCAGCCTCCCTTTGGCAACCTCTGCTCTGGGGATTGACTACACTGAGCCCTCAGATGTACAGGGATTCCCCAATATAACATCACTTGAGGCAAGGCACATCAGGGCTCCAAAGTCACTCAGGAGCAGGGCAGCCCGTCAGCAATTGGTGCCAGGGGGATCCTATTAATCCAGGGGGGACCAGAAATAGCCTTGCAGGCTCACAGGAAATCCAACCAAAAGCCAGTGACAGCAGGACCAACTAACACCAGAGGTAACCAGATGGCAAAAGGCAAATGTAGGAACGTTACTAACAGAAATCAAGGCAATATGGTACCATCCGAACCCAACTCTCCTACAGCAGCAAGTCCTGGATACCACATCACACCCAAAAGGCAAATTCTGGGTTTAAAATCACTTCTCATGATGCTATTCTATTAGAGGATTTCAAGAAGGACGCAAATTAACCTCATAAAGAAATACAGGAGAACATGAATCAATGAGTAGAAGCCCTTACAAAGGAAACACAAATATCGCTTAGAGAAATGCAGGAGAATATGGGTCAACTGATGGTGGCCCATAAGGAGACAACAAAAAAAAATCGCTTAAAGAAATGAATCAATGGGTAGATGCCCTTACAAAGGAAACACAAGAATCGCTTAAAGAAATGCAGGAGACTATGAATCAACAGAGAAATGCAGGGAAAATGGGTCAACTGATGGTGGCCCATAAGGAGACAACAAAAAAAAATCGCTTAAAGAAATGAATCAATGGGTAGATGCCCTTACAAAGGAAACACAAGAATCGCTTAAAGAAATGCAGGAGACTATGAATCAACAGATGGAAGCCCATGAGGAGGAAACACAAAAATCGTTTAAAGAAATACAGGAGAACTTGGGTCAACAGGAAGAAATCCTGAAAAAGGAAATGCAAAGATATCTTAAAAAATACAGGAAAATACAAACTAACAGGTGAAGGATCTGAGCAAATCCATCCAGGATGTAAAAAAGAAAGTAGAAACAACTAAGAAATCACAAAGAAAGACAAATTTGAACATAGAAAACCTTGGGAAGAAATCAGGAGTCATAGATGCAAATATCAACAATACACTACAAGAGATGGAAGAAAGAATCTCAAGCGCTGCAGATACCATAGAAAGCATCAAATCAACAGTCAAAGAAAATGCAAAATGCAAAAAAAAAATGTGTAACCCAAAATATCCAGGAAATCCAGGACACAATGAGAAGACCAAACCTAAGGATTATAGGTATAGATGAGAGTGAAGATTTGCAAATTAAAGGGCCAGTAAATACCTTCAACAAAAATATGGAGGAAATTTTCCCTAACCTAAAGAGAGACTTGCTGATGAAGGCACAAGAAGCCTAAGAACTCCAAACAGACTGGACCAGAACAGAAATACCTCCCTTCACATAATAATCAAAACACCAAACGTAATAAACAAAGAAAGAATATAAAAAGCAGCAAGAGAAAAAAGCCAAGTAACATATAAAGGAAGACCTATCCGAATCACATCAGACTTCTCACCAGAGACTATGAAAGCCAGAAGATCCTGGGCAGATCTCATGCAGATTCTAAGAGAACACAAATGAAAGCCTAGACTACTATACCCAGCAAAACTGTCAATCACCATAGATGGAGAGACCAAGATATTCCATGTTAAAACCAAATTTACAAACTATATTTCCACAAGCCCAGACCTGCAAAGGATAATAGGAGGAAACCACCAATACAAGGAGAGAAACTGAACACTGGAAAAAATGAGGTAGTAACCTTCTTTCATCAAAGCCAAAAGGAGAAAACCACTCAAACATAAAGACAGTGTCAAGAATAGCAGGGGGCAATAATCACTATTCCTTAATCTCTCTTAATATCAATGGTCTCAATTCCCAAATAAAAAAGACATAAACTAACAGACTAGATACATAAACAGGACCCAGCATTTTGTTGCATGCAGGAAATGCACCTCAGTGTCAAAGACAAACACTACCTCAGAGTAAAAGGCTGGAAAACAATTTTACAAGCAAACGGTCCCAGGAAATGAGCTAGAGTAGCCATCCTAATACCAGATAAAATTGACTTTCAACTTAAAGTCATCAAAAAAGACACAGAAGGACACTACATACTGGTCAAAGGAAAAAATCCACCAAGAAGAAGTCTCCATTCTGAATATCTATGCTCCAAATGCAAGGGCAATCTCATTCGTAAAAGAAACTTTACTAAAGTTCAAAGCACACATTGAGCCTCACACAATAATAGTGGGTGACTACAACTCCCGACTCTCTGAAATGGGTCATTCAGGAAAGCAGAAACTAAACAGGAACACAGTGAAACTAACTGAAGCCTTGGACCAAATGGAGCTAACAGATATATATAGAGAACATTTCATCCTAAAGCAAAAGAATATACCTTCTTCTCATTATCTCATGGTACCTTCTCCAAAATTGATCATATAATTGGTCACAAAAACAGATCTCAACAGATATAAGAAGATCAAACTAATCCCATGCCTCCTATCTGATCACTATGGAATAAGGGGTGGCCTTCAATAACAACAACAAAAACAACAGAAAAATCACATACACATGGAAGCTGTACAATGCACCACGTAATGATACCTTGATCAAGGAGGAAAGAAAGAAAGAAAAGACTTTTTATAATTTAATGAAAAAGAAGGTGCAACATAACCTAATTTTTGGGACACAATGAAAGTGGTGCGAAGAGGAAAATTCATAGCCCTGAATGCCTCCAAAAAGAAACGAGAGAGAGCATACACTACCAGCTTAATGGCACACCTGAAAGCCCTGGAACAAAAAGAAGTAAATACACCCAAGAGGAGAAGAAGGCAGGAAATCATCAAACTCAGGGTTAAAATCAATCAAGTAGAAACAAATAAAACCATACAAAGAATCAAAAAAACTAAGAGTTGGTGTTTTGAGAAAAACAAACAAGATAGATAAGCCATTAGCCAGACCAGCCAGGGGACACCGAGACACTATCCAAATTAACAAAATCAGAAATGAAAAGGGAGGTATAACAAGAGAAATTGATGAAATTCAAAAAATCATCAGATCCTACTACAAAAGCGTGTATTCAACACAACTAGTAAAGCAGGAGGAAATGGACAATTTCTTAGATACCAAATACCAAAATTAAATCAGGATCAAATAGACCATCTAAACCATTCTATAAACTCTGAAGAAATAGAAGTGGTCATTGGAAGTCTTCCAACCAAA
Organism: Tokudaia tokunoshimensis; assembly: GCA_036184795.1. NCBI lineage: Eukaryota > Metazoa > Chordata > Mammalia > Rodentia > Muridae > Tokudaia > Tokudaia tokunoshimensis. The sequence continues at coordinate 7,319 of BTHU01000109.1, forward strand.
AAAAACAAAGTCAATACGGTTTTAGTGCAGCATTCTATCAGACCTTCAAAGAAGACCTAACAGCAATACTCTTCAAACTATTCCACAAAATAGAAAGAGAAGGAACACTACCCAACTCCTTCTTTGAATCCGCAATTATGTTAATACCAAAAACACACAGAGAATCGACAAAGAAAGAAAATTTCAGGCCAAATATTCTTATGAATATCGAGGCAAAAATACTCAATAAAATTCTGGCCAACCGAATCCAAGAACACATCACAAACTGATAATTCACCACAATCAAGTAGGCTGCATCCCAGGGATGCAGGGATGGTTCAATATAAGGAAGTCCATCAATAAAAGCCACTACATAAACAAGCTCATAAAAAAACCACATGGTCATTTCATTAGATGCTGAGAAAGCATTTGATAAAATTCAGCATCCTTTCAGTTAAAGGTCTTGGAAAGATCAGGAATTCGAGTCCCATATCTAAACATAGTAAAAAGCAATTTACAGCAAACCAGGTAGCCAACATCAATCTAAATGGAGAGAAACTTGAAGCAATCCCACTAAAATCAGGCACTAGACAAGGCTGCCCTCTCTCTCCATATCTTTTCAATATAGTACTTGATGTTCTCACTAGAGCATTTAGACAACAAAAGAAGGTCAAAGGGATACAAACTGGAAAGGAAGAAATCAAATTATCAGTATTTTCAGACGATATGATAGCATAAATAAGCGACACAAAGAAACTCCATCAGAGATCTCCTACAGCTAATAAACAACTTCAGCAAAGTGGCCGGATATAAAATCAACTCAAGCAAATCAGGAGCCTTCCTATACTCAAAGGATAAGCAGGCTAAGAAAGAAACAAGAGAAATGATACCCTTCACGATATGCACAAACAACATAAAATATCTTGGTGTAACTCTAACAAAACAAGTGAAAGATCTGTATGACAAGAACTTCAAGTCTCTGAAGAAAGAAACTGAAGAAGACCTCAGGAGATGGAAAAAAATCTTCCATGCTCATGGATTGGCAATATTAACATAGTAAAAATGACCATCTTGCGAAAACCAATATACAGATGCAATTGCCATCAAAATCCCAATTCTTTTCTTCACAGTGTTAGAAAGAGCAATTCAAAAATTCATCTGGAGTAACAGAAAACCCAGGATAGCTAAAACTATTCTCAACTGTAAAAGAACTTCTGGGGGAATAAATATCATGGACCTCAAGCTGTACTACAGAGCAATAGTGTTAAAAAACTGCAAGGTATTGGTACAGTGACAGGCATGTAGATCAATGGAACAGAATTGAAAGACCAAGAAATGAATCCAGACTCCTACGGTCACTTGAACTTTAACAAAGGAGCTAAAACCATCCAGTGGAAAAAAGATAGCCTTTTCAACAAATGGTGCTGGTTCAACTGGAGGTCAACATGCAGAAGAATGCAAATTGATCCATTCTTATCTCCTTACACTAAGCTCTATTCCAAGTGGATCAAGGACCTCCACATAATACCAGAGACACTGAAACTAATAGAAAGGAAACTAGGGAAGAACCTTGAACATATGGGCGCAGGGGAGAATTTCCTGAACAGAACTCCAATAAATTATGCTCTAAGATCAAGAATTGACAAATGAGATCTCATAAAATTACAAAGTTTCTGTAAGGCAAAGGACACTGTCAAAAGGACAAAGCAGCAACTAACAAACTGGGAAAAGATGTTTACCAACCCTACATCCAACAGAGGGCTAATATCCAATATATACAAAGAACTCAAGAAGTTAGGCTCCAGAGAGCCAAATAACCCTATTAAAAAATGGGGTACAGAGCTAAACAGTTCTCACCTGAAGAATATCTAATGGCTGAGAAGCACATAAAGAAATGTTAAACATCATTAGGGAAATGCAAATCAAAACGACCCTGAGATTCCACCTCACACCAGTCAGAACGGCTAAGATCAAAAATAGAGGAGAAATCAGGTGTTGGCAAGGATGTGGAGAAAGAGGAACACTCCTCCACTGCTGGGTAGGATTGCAAGCTGGTACAACAACTCTGGAAAGCAGTCTAGTGATTCCTCAGAAAACTGAGCATTGACACTCCTGGAGGATACTTCTATACCACTCCTGGGCATATACTCAGAGGCATCCCCTGCATGCAATAAGAACACATGCTCCACTATGTTCATAGCAGCCTTATTTATAATAGCCAGTAGCTGGAAAGAATGGAGATGTCCCTCAATGGAGGAATGGATACAGAAGATTTGTTATATTTACACAATGGAAAACTACTCTGCAATTAAAAACAATGAATTCACGAAATTCTTAGGCAAATGGTCGGAACTTGAAAATATCATCCTTAGTGAGGTAACCCAATCACAAAAGAACACACATGGTATGCAGTCACTGATAAGGGGATATTAACCAAGAATCTTGGAATACCCAAGACGCAATTCACATATCAATAGATTTCCATGAAGATGGAAGGAGAGACCCCTGGTCCTGGAAAGCCTGAATGTAGGGGAATACCAGGACAGAGAAGTGAGGGGGGTTGACATGGGGAACAGGGGAGGGAATAGGGCTTATAGGACCTTTCGGGGAGGGAGGAACCAGGAAAAGAGTTAATCATTCGGAATGTAAATTTAAAAAATACAGAAAATAAAAATAAAAAGTCTTGGATACATCAGGAATTCAAGGCCCATAGCTAAACATAGTAAAAGCAACATACAGCAAAGCAGTAGCCAACATTAAACTAAATGGAGAGAAACTTGAATGTAATTCCATTAAAATCGGAGACCAGACAAGCTGCCCACTCTCTCTATCATTTCAATACAATATTTGAAGTTCTAGTTAGAGCAATTAGACAACAAAAGAAGATCAAAGGTATACAACTTGGAAAGGAAGATTAAAAAATATCACTATTTGCAGATGATATGATATATAATTGAGTGACTCCAAAAATTCAACCAGGGAACTCCTAAAGCTGAATAAACAACTTATCCAAAGTGGTTGGATAAAAAATTAACTCAAACAAATCAATATCCTTCCTTTACTCAAAAAATAAAGAAGCTGAGAAAGAAATTATGGATTGACATCCTTCACAATAGTCACAAATAATATTATATGCCTTGGTGTGACTCTAACCAAGCAAGTGAAAGATCTGTATGACAAGAACTTCAAGTCTCTAAAAGAAAGAAATTGAAGCTCTCAGAAGATGTAATGACCTCTCATTTTCATTAATTGGCAGGATTAATATAATCTAAATGGCCAACTTGCCTAAAGCAAGCTAGAGAGTCAATGCAATCCCATCAAAATTCCAAATCAAATTGTCCTAGTTTTAGAAAGGGCAAATTGCAAAATCATTTAGAAAAACAAAACAACCCAGGATAGCAAAAAATCTTCTCAACACTAATTAATATCTGGGGAATCACCATCCATGATGTCAAGCTGAATTTCAGAGGAATAGTGATTAAAACTATGGTACTGGTACAGAAAGAGGTAGCGAATAAGCAGTAGAATAGAATAGAAGACCCAGAAATGAACTCACATGCCTATTGTCACTTGATATTTGACAAAGGATCTAAAACCAAACCAAGGGAAAAAAAGGACAGCATTATTACCAAATAGTTCTGGTTCAACTGGCAGTCAGGAATAGAAAAATGCAAATAGACCCATTCTTATCTCCCTGTACAAAGCTAAAGTCCAAGTGGATCAATGACTTCCACATAAAACCAGGTACACTGAAAATTAATAGAGGAGAAAGTGGGGAAGATCCTCAAACACATGGTCACAGGGGAATATTACCTGAAGAGAACACCAGTGGCCTATGCTCCTATAATCAATAATTGACAAATGGGACCTCATAAAATTGTGAAGCTTCTTAAAGGCAAAGGACTAGGTCATTAGGATGAAACAGCAACCAGCATATTGGAAAAAGATCTTTACCAGTTCCGCCCATCTGACAGAGTGGTACTATTCAATATATACAAAGAACTCAAGAAGTTGCACTCAGAGAATCACATAATCCTATATAAAAATGGGGTAGAGAGCAAAACAAATAATTTTCTACTGAGGAATATGGAATGGCCAAAAAGCAGCTTAAAGAAATGTTCAATATCTGGAGTTTAACTTCTTGAGTTCTTTGTATATCTTTGGATATTAGCCCTCTGTCGGATGTAAGGGTTGGTAAAGATCATTTCCCAGTTAGTTGGTTGCCGCTTTGTCTTTTTGATGGTGTCTTTTGCTTGCAAAAACTTTGTAATTTTAATGAGGTCAAATTTGTCTATCTTGATCTTAGAGCATAAGCTATTGGAGTTCTGTTCAGGAAATTCTCCCCTGTGCCCATATGTTCAAGGTTCTTCCCTAGTTTCCGTTCTATTAGTTTCAGTGTGTCCTGGTTTTTATGTGGAGATCTTTGATCCACTTAGAATTGAGCTTAGTGCAAGGAGATAAGGATGGGTCAATTTGCATTCTTCTGCATGTTGACCTCCAGCTGAGCCAGCACCATTTGTTGAAAAGGCTATCTTTTTTCCACTGGATGGTTTTAGCTCCTTTGTCAAAGATCAAGTGACCATAGGAGTGTGGCTTCATGTCTGGGTCTTCAAGTCTGTTCCATTGATCTACATGTCTGTTACTGTACCAGTACCATGCAGTTTTTAACACTATTGCTCTTTAGTACAGCTTGAGGTCCGGGGATACTGATTCCCCCAGAGGTTCTTTTTACTCGTGAGAAAGTAGTTTTTTTAGCTAATCTGGTGGTTTTTCTGTTATTCCAGATGAATTTTCCAATTGCTCTTATCTAACTCTATGGAAGAATTGAGTTGGGATTTTGATGGGGATTGCATTGGAATCTGTGTATACTTTCGGTAAGATTAGGCTCATTTTTACTATATTAACCCTTGCCAATTCCATGAGCATGGCAGATTTTTTCCATCTTCTGAGGTCTTCTTCAATTTCTTTCTTCAGAGACTTGAAGTTCTTGTCATACAGATCTTTCACTTGTTTGGTTAGAGTCACGCCAAGATACTTAATATGGTTTGTGGCTATCGTAAAGGGTATTATTTCTCTTACTTCTTTCTCAGCCTGCTTATCCTTTGAGTATAGGAAGGCTTCTGACTTGCTTGAGTTGATTTTATATCCGGCCACTTTGCTGAAGTCGTTTATCAGCTGTGGAGGAGTTCTCTGGTGGAGTTCTTTGGGTTGCTTATGTATACTATCATATCGTCTGCAAATAGTGATAGTTTGACTTCTTCCTTCCCAATTTGTATCCCTTTGACCTCTTTTTCTTGTCTAATTGCTCTAGCTAGAATTTCAAGTACTATATTGAAAAGATATGGAGAGAGAGGGCAGCCTTGTCTAGTCCCTGATTTTAGTGGGATTGCTTCAAATTTCTCTCCATTTAGATTGATGCTGGCTACTGGTTTGCTGTAAATTGCTTTTACTATGTTTAGATATGGGCCTTGAATTCCTGATCTTTCCAAGGCCTTTAGCATGAAAGGATGCTGAATTTTGTCAAATGCTTTCTCAGCATCTAATGAGATGACCATATGGTTTTTTTCTTTGAGGTTGTTTATGTAGTGGATTACATTGATTGATTTCCTTATATTGAACCATCCCTACATCCCTGGGATGAAGCCTACTTGATCGTGGTGAATGATCGTTTTGATGTGTTCTTGGATTCGGTTGGCAAGAATTTTATTGAGTATTTTTGCATCGATATTCATAAGAGAGATTGGCCTGAGATTCTCTTTCTTTGTCGGATCTTTGTGTGCTTTTGGTATTAGTGTAATTGTGGCTTCATAGAACGAGTTGGGTAGTGTTCCTTCTGTTTCTATTTTGTGGAACAGTTTGAAGAGTATTGGTGTTAGGTCTCCAGAGAGGCAAGTAAACCCTATTAAAAAATGGGGTACAGAGCTACACAAAGAGTTCTCACCTGAAGAATATCTAATGGCTGAGAAGCACCTAAAGAGATGTTCATCATCCTTAGTCATTAGGGAAATGCAAATCAAAACAACCCTGAGATTCCATCTCACACCAGTCAGGATGGCTAAGATCAAAAACACAGGAGACACAGCAGTTGTTGGCGAGGATGTGGAGAAAGAGGAACACTCCTCCACTGCTGGTGGAATTGCAGGCTGGTACAACCACTCTGGAAAGCAGTCTGGAGGTTCCTCAAAAACTGGGCATGACACTCCCGGAGGATCCGGCTATACCACTCCTGGGCATATACCCAGAGACTTTACCTGCATGCAATAAGGACACATGCTCCACTATATTCATAGCAGCCTTATTTATAATAGCCAGAAGCTGGAAAGAACCCAGATGTCCCTCAACGGAGGAATGGATTCAGAAGATGTGGTATATTTACACAATGGAATACTACTCTGCAATTAAAAACAATGAATTCACGAAATTCCTAGGCAAATGGTCAGAACTTGAAAATATCATCCTTAGTGAGGTAACCCAATCACAAAAGAACACACATGGTATGCAGTCACTGATAAAGGGATATTGACCCAGAATCTCGGAATACCCTAGACACAATCCGCATATCAATAGATTTCTAAAAAGATGGAAGGAGAGACCCCTGGTCCTGGAAAGACTGGATGTAGGGGAACACCAGGACAGAGTAACGAGAGGGGGTTGAATGGAGAAAAGAGGGAGGGAAGGGGGCTTATGGGACTTTCGGGGAGGGAGGAAACGGGAAAGGGGAAGTGATTTGGAATGTAAATTAAAAAAATAAAAATAAATAAATAAATTAAAAAAAAAAGAAATGTTCAATATCCTTAGTTATCAGGGAAATCAAATCAAAACAACCCTGAGATTCCACCTGACATCAGTCAGAACGTCTATGACCAAAATCTCTGGTGACAGGAGGTGCTGGTGAGGATGTAGAGAAAGAGGAACACTCCTCCTCCATTTCTGGTGGGATTGCAAGCTAGAATATCCACTCCGGAATTCAGTTTGGAGGCTTTTCAGAAAATTGGACATAGTACTATCTGAGAACTAAGCTACATCACTCCTGGGCATATACCTAAAAGATGCTTCAACATGTAGTAAAGACACATGCTCCACTATGTTAATAGCAGCCTTATTTGTAATAGCAAAAAGCTAGAAAGTACCCAGATGTCCTTCAACAGAGGATTGAGAAATTTTGGTATAGTTACACAATGGAGAACTACTCAGTTATTAAAAACGATGAATTCATGAAAGTCTTAGGCAAATGGATGGAACTAGAAAATATCAACCTGAGTGAGGTAACCCAATCACAAAAGAATATGCATGACATGCACTCACTGATAAGTGGATTTTAGCCCAAAAGATCAGAAAACTCAAGATACAGTTCAGAGACCACATGAAGCTCAAAAAGATGGAAAACCAAAGTTTGGGTGCTCCCATTATTTTGAGAAAAGGAACAAAATACTGATAGGAGAAAATGTGTAGAGCATAGAAGGAAGCAAAGGCCATCCAGAGACTGTCCGACCTGTGGATTCATCCCATATACAGTCAGTAAACCGTGACACTATTGTGGATGTCAAGATATGCTTACTGAAAGGAGCCTGATATGACTGTCTCCTGAAAGACCCTGCAAGAGCCTTGCAAATACAGAGGTGGATGCTCACAGCCAACCATTGGACTGAGCACATGTTCCACAATGGAAAAGTTAGAGAAAGAACTGAAAGAGCTGAAGGGTTTTGCAATCTCATAGGAAGAACAACAATATCAACCAACCAGACCCCCTGTCCCATAGCTCCCAGTGCCTAAGACATCAACCAAGGCATACACCTGGCTCCATTTGCATATGTAGTGGAGGATTGCCTTCTTAGGCATCAATGGGAGGAGAGGTCCTTGGACCTATGGATGCTTGATAGATGCCCCAGAGTAGGGGAATTAAGAGCGGGGAGATTGGACGGGGTGGGTGGAAGAAAACCCTCATAAAAACAGGAGGAGGAAGGTTGGGATAGGTGATTGCTGGGAGCGTGGGAAATTGGGAAAGGGGATAATAATTGGAATGTAAATAAAGAAAATATCCAATAAGATACATAAATAAAAGAAAACAAAAAGAGCATAAATGTAATAAAAAGGAAAAACAAAGTTAGATAAAGGAAAAGCAAACAAATGGTAATAAGACAAAACAGAAAAACAAGAGAAAGGTCACCAAAAACAAACATGAGCAACACAGGTGGATGCAGTGAATACTATCACAAATACTATCTAGAACAAAGCAGAGCAACAGGTACGCAATGGACTATGAGAGTTGATGCTGTATCAGTATAGGTCCATGTTCTAAAAAGGCTCATGACTGCAGGGATGACTACTGAGTCTAGGAAGCTTGTAAACACGTGATCAAACACTTATGTATAATCTCAGAACCTACATAATTTAATAGGTAGATTGAATTTCATGGTAAAGGAGTATGACGAAAGCAATTTAGTAATGTTTTAACAACCTACAAGAATTATATTTGATGGTTATTCATTCTGATATAAATATTCTTCACATTCTCAGAGTCTGGAATTTTTACTGGGACATGAGGCAAGTGAAAACAACACACATGAGATCACTTATAACTTAAGAATGAGAAGGAGTGTTTCTTTGACCAGATGTTGGTGATTTGGAATTTATAGGTCAAACTCATATTATACATTATTCCCAACAATTTAAAACAGTTCTGCTCTTTCAGGTCCAATGATATTTTTAACATGAATCACCATACATCCTCCCATGTTATTGTTTTCTGGAATAAGAAAACATGTCAATTGAGGTGGTCACTGGTGAAGAGAATGACAACATATGGTGAACTGCAGGTTCATCCTCAGCCAGCATCTCTTTATTCATAGATGGACATTTACAAAGCTGAAAATGCACTAAAGGATTGTGAGGAGGAGGCAATAAATGGACATTCAAAATTACAAATTCTGAGCAAGTCTAAAGATTAATCTTTCAGTCATCTCAGGCCTAGTGCAGCTTCCTGCCCCTCCAGTGTCTCTGACACACTCGGGATGTGGTTATATCACTGTGTCTTGCACAGTAATAGTCAGCAGAGTCCTCAGATGTCAGGCTGCTGAGTTGCATGTAGCATGTGCTGGAGGATGTGTCTGCAGTCAGTGTGGCCTTGCCCTTGAACTTCTCATTATAATAAGTATTACCATTTCCAGGATAAATCCTTCCAATCCACTCAAGACCCTGTCCAGGACTCTGCTTTACCCAGTGCATATAGTAGCTGGTGAAGGTGTAGCCAGAAGCCTTGCAGGACAGCTTCACTGTAGCCCCAGGCCTCACCAGCTCAGCTCCAGACTGCTGCAGCTGGACCTGTGAGTGGACATCTGTGGAGAGAAAGGCAGAGTGGATGTCATTGTAACCTCAGGCCATGTCTCCTTTTCAGATTTGGCACTGCTGAGCTCCTTACCTGCAGTTACTGACAGGAGGAAGAGAAAGACCCAGCACGATTCCATGGTCAGAGTCAGTGTTTTCAGTGACTGTGGAGAGGACACTGATCATAAGGTGTTTTCAGGGTGTGGACATCCCATGTATTTACTGCCATAGGTTCAATGAATTTGCATAATCATGAGCAATGCATTGCTTAGGTAAGAACCTAGTCCAGCTAGAGAAGAACTGGAGAGGAAGGACTGGAAAGGCACAAAGGTTAGGTAGCAGAATGCTTAGGTCCATGTCCTAATCCTCTCTGAGGAAGTGTGTCCCACACGCTTTCCCTGAGCTCTGGTCACATGCTGTGGATATAACTTCAGGGCATAAGCTCTCAATAAATTCGTGGCCTAAGTCTATTGCTCCACACTGGGACAATGTTAACACATAAATTTACAGATGATCCTTTGGGATGATGATGATGATGATGATGATGATGATGATGATGATGATGATGATGATAATGATGATGATGGTTTTAATGGTAAATTCCAAAAATGGCTAACTTTTTAGATTAGAACTAGAACCTTCCTTCAGATAAATGCAAGTAACATTTGCCTTTCCCACAAGTCATATACTTCAAAATTTACTAAAATGAATAAAAGTAAATGTGGTTAATATTTACACATCAATGATTATTACAGCTCTATCATGATTAACTAAATTATAGATATAAGGTATAGATGTGTATCTGAAGGATTTTTCACTAAGGAACATGTATATTATATATTATTTATGTTTTTGACAAGGAAATGAATACAAAATTTACATTGATTTTGGAAAAAAATGGATACAATGAGATAACTACATTAAGACAATCTCAAAACCACACACCAAATTTGACTCTCATTATTAACTCTTGCATTTTTCATAGTTATAGACAACTATGTATGTAAATACATGATGATGTACAAACTGTATAGTAGAATAAAGGAAAAATAGGAGGAACAAGACATTACAGGAAAAAAAAAGCACAGTGTACAAAACACACCTGTATGAAAATTCTTTTTTTTTCTTTTTTTTATTTTTCATTTACATTCTAAATGATTTCCCCTTTCCCCAGTTCCCCCCTCCACAAAAGTCTCATAAGCCCTCTTCTAGCCCTCTGTTCC
>BTHU01000110.1:0-18969 GCA_036184795.1 Tokudaia tokunoshimensis
CCAGTTTTCTGAGGAACGCCAGACTGCTTTCCAGAGTGGTTGTACCAGCCTGCAATTCCACCAGCAGTGGAGGAGTGTTCCTCTTTCTCCACATCCTCGCCAACAACTGCTGTCTCCTGTGTTTTTGATCTTAGCCATCCTGACTGGTGTGAGTGGGAATCTCAGGGTTGTTTTGATTTGCATTTCCCTAATGACTATGGATGATGACCATCTCTGTAGGTGCTTCTCAGCCATTAGATATTCTTCAGGTGAGAACTCTTTGTTTAGCTCTGTACCCCATTTTTTAATAGGGTTACTTGCCTCTCTGGAGTTTAACTTCTTGAGTTCTTTGTATATCTTGGATATTAGCCCTCTGTCGGATGTAAGGTTGGTAAAGATCATTTCCCAGTTAGTTGGTTGCCGCTTTGTCTTTTTGACGGTGTCTTTTGCCTTGCAAAAACTTTGTAATTTAATGAGGTCCCATTTGTCTATTCTTGATCTTAGAGTATAAGCTATTGGAGTTCTGTTCAGGAAATTCTCCCCTGTGCCCATATGTTCAAGGTTCTTCCCTAGTTTCCCTTCTATTAGTTTCAGTGTGTCTGGTTTTATGTGGAGATCTTTGATCCACTTAGAATTGAGCTTAGTGCAAGGAGATAAGGATGGGTCAATTTGCATTCTTCTGCATGTTGACCTCCAGCTGAGCCAGCACCATTTGTTGAAAAGGCTATCTTTTTTCCACTGGATGGTTTTAGCTCCTTTGTCAAAGATCAAGTGACCATAGGAGTGTGGATTCATTTCTGGGTCTTCAATTCTGTTCCATTGATCTACATGTCTGTTACTGTACCAATACCATGCAGTTTTTAACACTATTGCTCTGTAGTACAGCTTGAGGTCCGGGATACTGATTCCCCCAGAGGTTCTTTTACTCTTGAGAATAGTTTTAGCTATTCTGGGTTTTCTGTTATTCCAGATGAATTTTTGAATTGCTCTTTCTAACTCTATGAAGAATTGAGTTGGGATTTTGATGGGGATTGCATTGAATCTGTGTATTACTTTTGGTAAGATGCTCATTTTTACTATATTAATCCTGCCAATCCATGAGCATGGCAGATTTTTCCATCTTCTGAGGTCTTCTTCAATTTCTTTCTTCAGAGACTTGAAGTTCTTGTCATACAGATCTTTCACTTGTTTGGTTAGCGTCACGCCAAGATACTTAATATGGTTTGTGGCTATCGTGAAGGGTATTATTTCTCTTACTTCTTTCTCAGCCTGCTTATCCTTTGAGTATAGGAAGGCTTCTGACTTGCTTGAGTTGATTTTATATCCGGCCACTTTGCTGAAGTCGTTTATCAGCTGTAGGAGTTCTCTGGTGGAGTTCTTTGGGTCGCTTATGTATACTATCATATCGTCTGCAAATAGTGATAGTTTGACTTCTTCCTTTCCAATTTGTATCCCTTTGACCTCTTTTTGTTGTCTAATTGCTCTAGCTAGAACTTCAAGTACTATATTGAAAAGATATGGAGAGAGAGGGCAGCCTTGTCTAGTCCCTGATTTTAGTGGGATTGCTTCAAGTTTCTCTCCGTTTAGATTGATGCTGGCTACTGGTTTGCTGTAAATTGCTTTTACTATGTTTAGATATGGGCCTTGAATTCCTGATCTTTCCAAGACCTTTAGCATGAAAGGATGCTGAATTTTGTCAAATGCTTTCTCAGCATCTAATGAGATGACCATGTGGTTTTTTTCTTTGAGATTGTTTATGTAGTGGATTACATTGATGGATTTCCTTATATTGAACCATCCCTGCATCCCTGGGATGAAGCCTACTTGATCGTGGTGAATGATCGTTTTGATGTGTTCTTGGATTCGGTTGGCAAGAATTTTATTGAGTATTTTTGCATCGATATTCATAAGAGAGATTGGCCTGAGATTCTCTTTCTTTGTCGGATCTTTGTGTGCTTTTGGTATTAGTGTAATTGTGGCTTCATAGAACGAGTTGGGTAGTGTTCCTTCTGTTTCTATTTTGTGGAACAGTTTGAAGAGTATTGGTGTTAGGTCTTCTTTGAAGGTCTGATAGAATTCTGCACTAAAACCATCTGGACCTGTGCTTTTTTTGGTTGGAAGACTTCCAATGACAACTTCTATTTCTTCAGGGGTTATAGGACGGTTTAGATGGTCTATTTGATCCTGATTTAATTTTGGTACTTGGTATCTGTCAAGGAAATTGTCCATTTCCTCAAGATTTTCTAGTTGTGTTGAATACAGGTTTTTGTAGTAGGATCTGATGATTTTTTGAATTTCCTCAGTTTCTGTTGTTATCTCTCCCTTTTCGTTTCTGATTTTATTAATTTGGATACTATCTCTGTGCCCTCTGGTTAGTCTGGCTAAGGGCTTATCTATCTTGTTGATTTTCTCAAAGAACCAACTCCTCGTTTTGTTGATTCTTTGTATGGTTTTATTTGTTTCTACTTGATTGATTTCAGCCCTGAGTTTGATGATTTCCTGCCTTCTACTCCTCTTTGGTGTATTTGCTTCTTTTTGTTCCAGGGCTTTCAGGTGTGCCATTAAGCTGTTAGTGTATGCTGTCTCCCGTTTCTTTTTGGCGGCACTCAGGGCTATGAATTTTCCTCTTAGCACTGCTTTCATTGTGTCCCATAAATTAGGGTATGTTGTGCCTTCATTTTCATTAACTTTCAAAAAGTCTTTGATTTCTTTCTTTATTTCCACCTTGACCAAGTTATCATTGAGTAGAGCATTGTTCAGCCTCCATGTGTACGTGGGTTTTCTTTTGTTTTTGTTGCCATTGAAGACCACCCTTATTCCATAGTGATCTGATAGGAGGCATGGGATTATTTCTATCTTCTTGTATCTGTTGAGGTCTGATTTGTGACCAATTATATGGTCAATTTTGGAGAAGGTACCATGAGGAGCTGAGAAGAAGGTGTATTCTTTAGCTCTAGGATGAAATGTTCTATATATATCAGTTAGTTCCATTTGGTCCAAGGCTTCAATTAGATTCACTGTGTCCCTGTTTAGTTTCTGCTTTCCTGAACGATCCATTTCAGAGAGCGGGGTGTTGAAGTCACCCACTATTATTGTGTGCGGTGCGATGTGTGCTTTGAGTTTTAGTAAAGTTTCTTTTACGAATGAGGGTGCCCTTGCATTTGGAGCATAGATATTCAGAATTGAGAGTTCTTGATGGTGGATTTTTCCCTTGATCAGTATGTAGTGTCCTTCTGTGTCTTTTTTGATGACTTTAGGTTGAAAATCAATTTTATCCGATATTAGGATGGCTACTCCACCTCGTTTCTTGGGGCCATTTGCTTGTAAAATTGTTTTCCAGCCTTTTACTCTGAGGTAGTGTTTGTCTTTGACACTGAGGTGCGTTTCCTGCATGCAGCAAAATGCTGGGTCCTGTTTACGTATCCAGTCTGCTAGTCTATGTCTTTTAATTGGGGAATTGAGACCATTGATATTAAGAGAGATTAAGGCATAGTGATTATTGCCATCTGCCATTCTTGACGCTATCTTTATGTTTGAGTGGTTATCTACTTTTGGGTTTGATTCAAGAAGGTTATTATCTCATTTTTTCCAGGGTGTTGTTTCTCTCCCTGTATTGGAGGTTTCCACCTATTATCCGTTGCAGGGCTGGATTTGTGGAAAGATATTGTGAAAATTTGGTTTTATCATGGAATATCTTGGTCTCTCCATCTATGGTGATTGAGAGTTTTGCTGGGTATAGTAGTCTAGGCTGGCATTTGTGCTGTCTTAGTGTCTGCATGAGATCTGCCCAGGATCTTACTCGGCTTTCCATAGTCTCTGGTGAGAAGTCTGATGTGATTAGGATAGGTCTTCCCTTTGTATGTTACTTGGCCCCTTTTCTCTTACTGCTTTTAGTATTCTTTCTCTTGTTTAGAACATTTGGTGTTTTGATTATTATGTGACGGGAGGTATTTCTGTTTCTGGTCCAGTCTGTTTGGAGTTCTGTAGGCCCTTCTTGTACGTTCATCGGCATCTCTCTCTTTAAGTTACCTCCCATAATTTTGTTGAAGATGTTTACTGGCCCCTTTAAGTTGCAAATCTTCACTCTCATCCTATACCTATAATCCTTAGGTTTGGTCTTCTCATGTGTCCTGGATTTCCTGGATGTTTTGGGTTACACGTTTTTTTGCACTTTGCAATTTTCTCTTTGACTGTTGAGTCGAAGCTTTCTATGGAATCTTCAGCACCTGTGATTCTTTCTTCCATTCTTGTATTCTATTGTTGATGTTTGCATCTATGACTCCTGATTTCTTCCCAAGGTTTTCTATCTCCAAAGTTGTCTCCCCTTTGTGATTTCTTAGTTGTTTCTACTTCCTTTTTTTAGTTCCGGGATGGATTTGCTGAGATCCTCTCACTTGTTTGTTTGTATTTTCATGTATTTCTTTAAGGTATTTTTTGCATTGCCTCTTTCAGGATTTCTTCCTGATGACCCACGTTCTCCTGCATTTCTCCTGAGTGATTTTTGTGTTTCGTCCTCATGGGAATCCATTCTCCTGCATTTCTCTTAAGCAGTTCTCGTGTTTCCTTTGTAAGGGCATCTAACCGCTTTGATTCATTTCTTTTAGCAATTTTTGTGTTTCCTCCTTATGGGCATCCATCTGTTGACCCATATTCTTCTGCATTTCTTCTTATGCAAATTTTGGGATTCCTTTGTGAGTGCATCTACCCGTTGATTCATCTCGTTAAGCGATTTTTGTGTTGTCCTCCTTGTGCGCCCTCCATCTTTTGATCCATGTTCTCCCGCATTTCTCTAAGCGATTTTTGTGTTTCCTTTGTACGGGCTTCTAACCGTTGATTCATGGTCTCCTGTAACTCTTTATGAGATTTATTTTGTGTCCTTCTTGTGATCCTCTAATAGCATCATGAGAAGTGATTTTAAATCCAGATCTTGTCTTTCGGTGTGTCTGGTGGGTATCCAGGACCTTGCTGCTGGGTTAGAGAGTTTGGGTTCGGATGGTCCCACATTACTTTGATTTCTGTTAGTAACATTTTGCCTTTTGCCATCCTGGATACCTCTGGTGTTAGTTGGTCCTGCTGCCACTGGCTGTTGGTTGGACCTCCTGTGAGCCTGCAAAGCTATTTCTGCCCCCCCCTGGATTGCCAGGATTCCCCTTGGCACCGATTTCTGGGGCCTGCCTGCTCCTGAGTGACTTTGGAGCCCTAATGTGCCTTGGCCCCAAGTGATCTTATATTGGGGAGGCCTTGCACTCCCAAAGGCTCAGCCTATAGTAGATTCCTGGAGCAGAAGTCGCCAAAGGGAGGCTGGTAGGCTCCTGCCCCTGTGCAGGGATGTGTGATCTCTCCTGGGGGCGGAGGGGGCGTCCCCTCTGCCAGCCAGAAGTCCCACAGCAGAGCTGGCGCGCTGGTTACTGCAGATCAGACCCGCACTTGGGAGCCGCATACACACAAGCTGCCTGAGACCCAAGCGATATTAAGCCTGTCTATCTCAGAACCTGGCTGTCCCAACTTCCCAGTCACTGGAGCCAAAGATGGTGGAGTGCAATCTGCACTCTCTCCGTGGCGCCGCTCACCTTCAGACGCGATGGCCTGCCGATCTGGCACCCAGGACGACCACAGCGCTGACCCGTTCTCGGGCACAGATGGAAGCCCCCAACAGGCCGTGTCCCCAAGTGATGTTATATTGGGGATAGGGAGCTTGGGGGTACCTGTCACTTCAGCGCAGTCTGCGGGAACAGAGGTCGCGGAAGGAAAGCTGGTAGGCTCCCGCCCAGTGCGGGGTCCCTCTGCCAGGTTGAAGTCCCACAGTGGAGCTGACGCGCTGGTTACTGCAGATCCGCCCCGCACTTGGGAGCCGCATATACACACAAGCCGCCCGAGACCCAAACGATATTATGCCTGTCTGTCTCAGAACCTGGCTGTCCCAACTTCCCAGTCACTGGAGGAAAGATGGAGAGGTCACTATTTTAAAGACAGTAAGTTGTTGTGTTTGGGAGAATTTAGAGGAACGAAGGCAAAGGGGTAAAAGTTATAATTATATCATTATTTTAAAAATAAAAATATTAAAAATGTTTTGATATATAAACAAAAGAAGAAAATGAAAAAGAAGGAGGAGGAGGTGGAGAAGGAAGAGGAGAAGGAAGAAGAAAAAAGAAGAAGAAGAAGAAGAAGAAGAAGAAGAACAAGATGAAAAAGAAGAAGAACAAGATGAAAAAGAAGAAGAAGAAGCAGCAGGTGATAATGAAGGAAAGAAAAAATGCCTTTGCCTTCCAGGGTTATTCTGGACCTACAGGACAGTATGATGTTGCTAACTCCTCATAAAGTTGCCTCTACCCTAAAGCTTTTATGGTTGTTTTAAGTTGACAATAATAAAGGAGAATAGCATCTAATCACTTGGGAATAAAAAAATATATGCACCAGCTCTGACTTGATGTCTGTGTCCTGTGATAGTGAATAACACGTTCAAAATTTGAACTATTGTTTCTAAAAAATATCCATGAGGAAATTATTTCACTTTGTGAGCCACCAGTTTGTGAATGTACTCCCAAAAGTTGGCAATGATAGATAACTTCTTCAAAATAGTTGAGACAATTTTAAGAAAATGTTCTTTGAGTTCTTTGAACTAAGCCAAACTGCCCTGAGCAGCCTGCCATCCTACAGGCATCTCCATTTTCCCACTATCTCTCCTCCACATCATTTAGACTCCTGAACCATACAGGAAATCTTCCCTTCCCATCACCCAACTTCTTTGATCTCTGAGCCTTCTGGGCCAAGACAAGGTGCCCTGAGGGTCTGGCCATCCAGGAGGGGCATTCATTGTCTTGCCATCTTTTTGACTACCTTCAGTGTACCTGAGGCCCCTGATCCATACAGAACTGAAGTTCAGGTACCATACAGCCTAAGGATAACCATCAGAGGCCTCATGGTCTCTGATGACCAGGATCATCCAGATTCATGCCTCTCTCAATGCCTACTACAACAAGAACATCCAGGGACCAAAACCATCCGGATGGCTAAAAGTCCTAGAAAGAACAAAATCAACAATAGCCAGGGCAAGATAACATCACCAAAGCACTGCTACCCCACTACAGCAAGGTTTGGAAATCCTAACACAGCCAAAAACATAAAAAAGACCTTAAATCTTATAAAGAAGATAAAGGCCTTTAATAAGAAAATAAATTAATCCCTTAAAGAAATACAGGAAACTACAATTAAAGGTGAAGGAAATAAATAAAACTGTGCAAGATCTGAAATTGGAAATAGAAGTAAATAAGAAAACACAAACTGAGGAAATACTGGAGATAGAAAACCTAAGGAAGAGAACAGGAACAACAGATGCAAGCATCACAAACAGAAGACATGAAATAGAAGAACAACTCTCATGTGTTAATGATACAATCAATCAACAAAAATGTTAAAGCTAAAATTTTACTGAGGCAAAACATCCAGGAAATCTGGGATACCATGAAAAGACATAACCTAAGACTTCTACTCCACCTAAGGAGTGGAATAAGTTTAAGAGTTCCAGCTACAAGGCCCAGAAAATATTCTCAACAAAATCATAGAAGAAATCTTTCCCAACCTAAAGAAAGAAGTGGCTATAAACATACAAGAAGCATATAGAACACCAATTAGATTGGACCAGAAAATAAAATCTTCCTGGCACATAAAAATCTATAGAACAAAGAATATTAAAAGCAATAAAGAAAAAAGGCCAGGTAACATACAAAGGCAGATATATCAGAATTACACCTGACTTCTCAACTGAGAATCTAAAAGCTAGAAGAGCATGGACAGATATCCTTCAACCTCCAAAAATCTACAGATGCCAACCTAGACTACTATACCAAGCAAAATTCTCAATCACCATAGAGGAACTAAACAAGATATTTTCAATATAAATCCAAATTTAAATACTATCTATCCAGAAGCATAGCCCTACAGAAAATATTAGAAGGAAAATTCCAACACAAGAAAGGTAACTACATCCAAGAGAGCACAGAAATAAGCAATTCCATACCAGCAAAAACAAGGAAATTACACACAAACTCTCTCTCTCTCTCTCTCTCTCTCTCTCTCTCTCTCTCTCTCTCTATTGCATGCATACACCCCCCCCCACACCATCACCACCACCACCACCACCAACAACAACAACAAAAACAAGAACATCAAAGTAATAGGAAATAACAGTCACTGGTTATTAATGTCTTTCAATATCAAGGGACTCAATTCTCCAATAAAAAACACAAGGTAAAAGAATAGAAGACAAAACAGGATCAATCATTCAGTTGTATACAAGAAACACATCTCAGCCAAAAAGACAGATATTACCTCAGAGTAAATGACTGGAAGAAAGTTTTCCAAGCAAATGGACCCAGGACACAGGCTGGAGTAGCCATTCCAATATCTAATAAAATAGACATTCATTCAAAATTAACCGAGACAGGGAAGGGCAGTTTATGCTAATTTGCCAAGATACTATCTCAATTCTGAACACCAATACCTCAAACACAAGGCACCCTCATTTGTAAAAGAAACATTGCTACACCTTAAATCACATATTGAACCCCACACATTTATAGTGGGAAAGTTCAACACCCCATTCTCACCAATTGACAGGACATTGAGATAAAAACAAAACAGAAAAACAATGAAATAGACATTTTAAATCAAAAGGACCTAATTTCTATAATATTTCACCCAATCAATTTTCATCATCTCATGGATCCTTCTCCAAAATTGACCATATCGTTGGTAACAGAGCAAGCTTCAAAAGATACAAAGAAAATTGAAACAATGCCTTGTATCTTATCAGAATACATACTATGGATTAAAGCTGGACTTAAACAACAGAAGCACCAGAAAGCCTACACACTCATGGAAGTTGAACAACTCTGCTCTTTCTCAACGGTCATGGAGAAAATAAAGACAGGATTTAAAGACTTTCAAGAATTTAATGAAAATGAAGGCATAACATACTCAAATATATGGCACATAATGAAAGAATTTCTAGGAGAAAAGTTTATAGCACTAAGTGCCTAACCTGAAAGCTCATAATGCATGTGGCTGCTGGGAATTGAACTCAGGACCTTCAGAAGAACAGCCAGTGCTCTTAACCCCTGAGCCATCTCGACAGCCCAATTAGATATTTTTTATTTACATTTCAAATGTTATACCCTTTCCTCATTTGCCCTCCAAAGACCGCCCCCCCCATCCTATCACCTCTCCCACTGCTCACCAATAAACCTACTCCCACTTCCCTGACCTGGCATTCCCCTACACTGGGGCATTGAGCCTTCACAAGACCAAGGACCTTTCCTCTCATTGATGTCTGACAAGGCCATCCTCTGCTACTTATTTGGCTGGAGTACTCCATGTGTACTCTTTGGTTGGTGGTTTAGTCCGTAGGATCTCTGGGGGAGGGTACTGGTTGGTTCATATTGTTGTTCGACCTATGTGGTTGCAAACCC
Organism: Tokudaia tokunoshimensis; assembly: GCA_036184795.1. Lineage (NCBI taxonomy): Eukaryota > Metazoa > Chordata > Mammalia > Rodentia > Muridae > Tokudaia > Tokudaia tokunoshimensis. The sequence continues at coordinate 9,447 of BTHU01000110.1, forward strand.
CTTCAGTTACTTCAGTTCTTTTTCTAGATCCTCCCTTGGGGACCCAGTGCTCAGTTCAATTGTTGGCTGAGAGCATCCCCTCTGTATTTGTCAGGCACTGGAAGGGCTTCTCAGGAGACAGCTATATCAGGCTCCTGTCAGTTAGTATTTGTTGGCATCCACAATATTGTCTGTGTTTAGTAACTGTATATGAGGTGGATCCCCAGGTGGAGTGGTCTCTGGATGGTCTTTCCTTCCGTCTCTGCTCCATACTTTGTCTCCTCTCATGGGTATTTTGTACCCCTTCTAAGAAGGACCAAAGTATCCACACTTTGGTCTTCCTTCTTCTTGAGCATCATATGGTCTGTGAATTGAATCTTGGGTTTTCTGAGCTTCTGGGCTAACATCCACTTATCAGTGAATGCATTCTATGTGTGTTCTTTTGTGACACTATGTGTGTCCTTGTGATCCTCACTCAGGATGATATTTTCTAGTTCCATCTGTTTGCCCAAGAACTTCATGAATTCACTGTTTGTTTGTTTGTTTTTTGAGACAGGGTTTCTCTGTGTAGCCCCTGGCTGTCCTAGAACCCACTCTGTAGATCAGGCTGTCCTCAAACTGAGAAATCTGCCTGCCTCTGCCTGCCAAGTGTTGGGATTAAAGGTGTGTGCCACCAATAGCTGAGTAGTACTCCATTGTGTAAATGTAGCACATTTTCTCTATTCATTCCTCTGTTGAGGGACATCTGGGTTCTTTCCAGCTTCTGGCTATTATAAATAAGGTTGCCATGAAAAGAGTGGAGCATTATTACATATCAGATCATCTTCGGCGTACATGGCCAGGAATGGTATAGCTGGGACCTCAGGTAGTACTATGTCCAATTTTCTGAGGAGCCACCAAAATGATTTCCAGAGTGGTTGTACCAGCTTGCAATCCCACCAGCAATGGAGGAGAGTTCCTCTTTCTCCACATCCTTGCCAGAATCTGCTGTCACCTGAGGTTTTGATCTTAGCCATTCTTACTGGTGTGAGTGAAATATCAAAGTTGTTTTTATTTGAAATTCCTTGATGACTAAGTATGTCGAACATTTTTTAGGTGCTTCTCAACCATTCAGTATTCCTCAGTTGAGAATTCTTTGTTTAGCTCTGTATCCTATTTTTAATAGGTTTTTTTTGGTACTCTGGAGTCAAACTTCTTGAGTTCTTTGTGTATATTGGATATTTGCCCTCTATTGGATGTAGGATTGGTAAAGATATTTTCCCAATATGGTGGTTGCCATTTTGTCCCATTGACAGTGTCCTTTGCCTTACAGAAATCTTGGAATTTTATGAGGTCACATTTGTCGATTCTTGATATTAGAGCAAAAGCTATTGGTGTTTTCTTCTGGAATATTTCCCCTGTGCTCATGTGCTTGAGACTCTTCCCCATTTTCTTTTCTTTTAGTTTCAGTGTATCTAGTTTTATGTGGAGGTCATTGATCCACTTGGACTTGAGCATTATACAAGGAGATAAGAATGGATCAATTTGCATTTTTCTAGATGCTAACTACCAGTTGAACTAGCACCATTTGTTGAAAATGCTGCCTTTTTTCCAATGGATGGTTTTATCTCCATTGTCAAAGATCAAGTGACCATAGGAGTGTGGGTTCATTTCTGGGTCTTCAATTTTATCCCATTGATCTACCTGCCTGTCACTATACCAATACCATGCAGTTTTTATCACCATTGCTCTGTGATATAGATCGAGATCATGGATGGCAATTCAGCCAGAAGTTCTTTCAATGTTGAGAATAGTTTTAGCTATCCTGGGTTTTTTGTTATTCTAGATGAATTTGAGAATTGCCCTTTCTAACTCTATGAAGAATTGAGTTGGAAATTTGGTGGGAATTGCATTGAATCTGTAGATTGCTTTTGTCAGGATGGCCATTTTTACTACATTGCTCCTACCAATCCATGAGCATGGGGGATCTTTCCATCTTCTGAGATCTTCAGTTTCTTTCTTCAGAGACTTGTAGTTCTTGTCACACAGATCTTTAACTTGCTTATTTAGAGTCACACCAAGTTATTTTATAATATTTGTGACTATTGTGAGGGGTGTTGTTTTCCTAATTTCTTTCTCTGTCTGTTTATCTTTTGAGTAGCAGAAGGCAACTGATTTGTGTGAGTTAATTTTATATCTAGCCACTTTGCTGCAATTGTTTATTGGGTATAGGAGTTCCCTGGTGGAAAATTTGGGGTCACTTAAGTATACTAAAATATCATCTGCAAATAGTAATATTTTGACTTCCTCCTTTCCAATTTGTAACCCGTTGACCTCCTTTTGTTGTCTAATTGCTCTGGCTAAGACTTCGAGTACTATATTTAACAGGCAGGAAGAGAATGAACACCCTTGTCTATTTCCTGATTTTAGTGGGATTGCTTCCAGTTTCTCTCCATTTAGAATGATGTTGACTACTGGTCTATTGTACATTGCCTTTACTATGTTTAGGTATGGGCCTTGAATTCTTGATCTTTCCAAGGATTTTATGATGAAGGGGTGTTTGATTTTGTCAAATGCTTTCTCAGCATCTAATGAGATGATCATGTGTTTTTTCCTTTAAGTTTGTTTTTATAGTGGATTACATAGATGGATTTCCATATATTGAACCATCCCAGCATCCCTGGGATGAAGCCCACTTGATTGTGGTGAATGATCATTTTCATGTGTTTTTGGATTCAGTTAGTGAGAATTTTATTGAGTAACTTTGCACCGATATTCACAAGGGAAATTGGTGTGACATTCTCTTTCATTTTTGGGTCTTTGTGTGGTTTAGTTATCAGAGTAATTCTATCTTCATAGAATGAATTGGTTAGTGTTCCCTCTGTTTCTAATTTGTGGAATGTTTGAAGAGTATTGGTATTAGGTCTTCTTTGAAGGTCTGATAGAACTCTGCATACAGTCCCACAACACCCAGAGGAAGTTTTACTCCGAGGTGCTCTAATTCGCTGAAGATCACAGGTGAGGCTACAACATCTGTTGCAACATTCGGAGTAACTGGGTTCCCTAGGACCAAGAGATGCAGGAACCCCCACCCAGCCAGTGGTATGGGTTCCTTCCCCTCTGAACTTTTACCTCGAACAGACCTGTGGTCCAGAGTCTGTACCCATTCTTACAATACTGAAAGGGAGCCTGATTCCCAGGTGCTCTGAAATGCCCAGGATCACAGGATCACAGAATTACAGAATAAGCTCATCTCCCAGGCAATCAGACACACCCAGGAGCACTGGAGCTCTGACACACTGAGTATCACGGATGAGGCCACAACATCTTTCCCAACACCCAGTGTAACTGGGACCCCCACAGGAACTAAGGAAACATAAGCCCTGACCCAGCCAGAGGCATGGGTTTTTTCCAGCTTGCACTTGTGCTGGGAGCACACTCTGGCTCCCTACCCACCCCTGCAATACCCAGAGGAAGCTTGACTCCAAGGAGCTCTGACACACGGGATCTCAGGAGCTTTGTCACACTAGAATTTCAGGATCCTAGAGGTAGCTTGACTCTCAGGAGCTCTGGCACACCTAGGATCTCAGGATCACAGCAAGTCCTGGATACACCAACACACCTGAAAAAGATGAAGATGACCTAAAATCCTATCTCATGAAATTGATAGAGTCTTGTAAGGAGGATTTAATTAACTCTCTGAAAGAAATACGGGAAAATACAGGTAATCAGATAGAAACCCTTAAAGACTAAACAAATAATTCCCTTAAATAAATACAGTAAAACACAGCCAAGCAGGTGAAGGAATTGGACAAAGCTTTCCAAGTCCAAGACCTAAAAGGGGAAGTAGAAACAATAAAGAAAACACAAATGGAGGGAGCCATTGAAATGGAAAAATCTAGGAAAGAGGTCAGGAATTAAAGATAGAAGCATCACCAACAGAATATAAGAGATACAAGAAAGAAGTTCAGATGTAGAAGATAGCTTGGAAGATATTGACAAACAGTCAAAAAATTCAAAACATAAAATAATCCTAACCTAAAACATGCAGGAAATCCAGGATATAATGGAAAGGCCAAATCTAAGAATAATAGGAATAGAAGAGAGTGAAGATTATTACCTCAAAGGACCTGAAAATGTTTTCAACAAAACCATAGAAGAAACTTTCCCAACCTAAAGAAAGAGACAGCCATAAATGTACAAGAAGCTTACAGAACACCAAATAGATTGGGCCAGAAAAGAAAATCCTCTTATCACATAATAACCAAACACAAAATATACAGAAGAAAGAAAGAATATTAAAAGCTGTAAGGGAAAAATGCCAAATAACATATAAAGACAGACCTATCAGAATTACACCAGACTTCTCAACAGAGATGCTAAAAGCCAGAAGAGCCTGGTCAGAGGTCATGCAGACCCTAAGTGAATACAAACACAAGCCCAGACTACTATACCCAGCAAAATTTTCAGTCATGATAGATGGAGAAACCAAAATATTCCAGAACAAAATCAATTTTAAAATTCTTTAATCTTTTCTTACAGTCCAGTCATTAACCCCCTCCAGGTCTGCCCAATGACTATTTGTAATCCCATACCTCCTCCTCATCTCAAAAAAGATATCCTGACCACTACCCCCCAACCTCATTAGAACTCCCCACTCCTTGAGGCCTCAAGTCTTTCAAGGATTAGGTGTATATTCTTTCATTGAGGTCAGACCAGGCAGTCATCTGTTGTATATAAGTCAGGGACCTCATATCAGTTAGTGTATGCTGTCTGCTTGGTGGCTCAGTGTCTGAGAGATCTAAGGGGTCCAGGTTAGTTGAGACTGTTGGTCTTTCTATGGGGTTGTTCTCTTCCTTAGTTTCTTCCAGCCATTCCCTCATTCAACCTTAGGGCTCCCCATATTTTCTACATTGGTTGAGTATAAGTATCTGCATCTGACTCTTTCAGTTGCTTGTTGGGCCTATTGGAAGGCAGCCATGCTGGCTCCTGTGTATAAGCACTCCATATCATCAATAATAGTGTCAGGCTTTGGAGCCTCCACTTGAGCTGGATCCCAATTTGGGCCTGTCACTGGATCCCCATTCCCTCAGTCTCTTCTCCATTTCTGTCCCTGTAGTTCTTTTAGTCAGGGACAATTCTGGGTCAGAGTTTTTGACTGTGGGATAGCAACCCCACCCCTCCACTTGATGCCCTGTCTTTCCACTGGAGATGTACTCTACAAGTTCTCCACTGTTGGGTATTTCATTTAAGGTCCTTCCCTTTGAGTCTTGCATGTTTCTCATCTCCGAGTTCTCCTGCAATTTCTAGAGGGTCCCCCACCTCTTATCTCCCGAGGTTGCCTGGTTCCATTCTTTCAACTTGCCTTCAGGGTTTCAATCCTGGTCCCCCAATATATGATCATGTTCCCCTTTTCTCCTCCCTGTCCCCTCTTCCACCAGGACCCTCCCTTTCTCTACCCCCTGATGGTTTTGTTCTCACTCCAAGTGGGATTGAGGCATCCTCACTTGGGCCCATTGGGATTTTAATCATCTGGAGTTCTATTCCAGAACAAAACCAAATTCAAACAATATCTACCAATCCAGTCCTACAAAGGATTCTAAAAGGAAAACTCCAACACACAGAGGGTACCAATGCAAAAAAAAAAAAAAAAAAAAACCAAGATATTAATCATCTCACAATAAAACCCAAAGGAGAGAATTACAGGCACATAATGACACAACAACAAACATAACAGGCACTAATGATCATCTATTTTTAATGTCTCTCATTATCAACAGACTCAGTTCCTTAATGGAAAACATAAGCTAACAGACTTGATATTCAAACAGGATTCAGCATTTTGATACATATAAGAAACATACCTCAATAACAAAGACAGCACCACCACTGAGTAAATGCTGGAAAAAAATCTTTCAAACAAATGGTCCTAAGAAACGATCTGGAGTTACCATGCTAATATCCAATAAAGTAGACATCAACCAAAACTTATCAAGCAAGATGGAAGAGGACACTTCATATTCATCAGTGGGAAAATCCACCAAGAGAAAGTCTCAATTCTGAATATCTATGCTCCAAATGCAAGGGCACCCACATTCATAAAAGAAACTTTACTAAAGCTTAGTAAGCGTACACAATAATAGTGGGAGACTTCAACACCCCACACTCATTAATTGACAGGTCATTGAAACAGAAACTAAACAGAGACACAGTGAACCTAATAGAAGTTATGAACCAAATCATTTTAACATATATTTACAGAATATTTAATCCTAAAACAAAAGAATATACCTTCTTCTCAACACCTCATGGTATCTTCTCCCAAATCGACCATATATTTGTTTACAAAACAAGCCTTAACAGATGCAAGAATATTGAAATAATTCCATACATCCTGTCAGATCACCAAGGACTTAGGTTAGACTTCAATAGCAGGACAGCCAGGACTACACAGAGAAAGTGCCTCAAAAATCAAAATAAGAAAAAAAAAGAAAAGCAACAGAAAACCCACATAACCTTGGAAAATGAGTAACTTTCTACCCAATAATAACTTGGTCTGGGAAGAAATTGAAGGCTTTCTGGAATTCAATGAAAATGATGACACAGCATACACAAACTTATGGAATACTATGAAAGTAGTACTAAGAGGAAAATTCACAGCCCTACGTGTCCTAGTAAAGAAATTGGAGTGATCCTACACTAACTACTTAACAGCATACCTGAGAGCTCTAGAACAAATGGAAGCAAACACACACAAGAGGATTAGAAGGTAGAAAACAGTCAAATTCAGGGCAGAAATCAACCAAATAGAAACAGAGAGAAAGATACAAAGAATCAAGAAACCAAAATTTTGCTAGTTGAGAAAATCAAAAAGATAAATAATCCTTAGGAAAACTAACGTAAGGGTCCAGAGGCAGTAACCAAATTAACAAAATCCAAAAGTAAATGGAGATATAATAACACAAACTGAAGAAATTAATAAAAATCATCAGATACTACTAAAAAATCCTATACTCAACAAAATTGAAAAATCTAGATGAATTGGATGATTTTCTAGACATATAACATGTTCCAAAATTAAATCAGAGCAGTTCAGCCATCTGAACAGGCCCATATCCTCTAAGAAAATAGTAGTCATTTAAAACCTCCCAAGAAAAAGAAAGCCCATGGCCAGATGGCTTTTGTGCAGAATTCTACCATACCTTCAAAGAAGAACTAGTACTAACGGTCCTCAAACTTTTCCATAAAATAGAGACCAAAGGAACACTAATTAATTCATTCTGTGAAGCCACAATTACTCTGAAACATAAACTACACAAGGCTCCAACAAAAAAAGAGTACTTCACATCAATTTTACTTATGAATATTGATGCAAATGTATTCAACAAAATTCTTGCAAACCGAATCCAAGAACACATTAGAGCCTTCTTTCACCACAATCAAGTAGGCTTCATTCCAGGGATTCAAGGTTGGTTCAATAAGTGAAAATCCATTAGCATAATCCAGTATATAAAAACAATCTCAAAGAAAAAATATCACATGATCAACTCATTAGATGCTGAAAAAACATGTGACAATATACAAGACTCCTTCAAGGTAAAAGTATTGGAGAGACTGGGAATTCAAGGTCCATACCTAAAACACAATAAAAGCAAAATACAGCAAATCAAAAGCCAATATCAAATTATATGGAGGGACACTTGAACCAATCCCACTAAACCAGGGGACAAAGCAAGGATGTCTACTCTCCACATATCTCTTCAATATACTTCTTGAAGTTCTGGCTAAAGCAATAGGAGAGCAAAAGGAGGTTAAGGGGTTACAAATTGGCAAAGAAGATGTCAAGTATCACTATTTGCAGATGATATGATAGTATATATAAGCAACCCCAACAATTTTACTAGACAACGTCTACAGTTGGTAAACAACTTCAACCAAGTGCTGGATATCAAATTAACTCAAATAAATACATAGCCTTCATTTGTTCAAATGATAATCAGGCTGAGAAAGAAATCAGCAAACAACATCTTTTACAATAGTCACAAATAATATAAAATATATTGTGGGTAACTCTAGCCAAACAAGTGAAAGATCTGTATGACAAGAACTTCAAGTCTCTCAAGAAAGAAATCCAAGAAGACCTCAGAAAATGAAGAGATCTCCCATTCTCATGGATTTGAAGAATTAACATGGTAAAAATGGCCAATCTAACAAAAGCGATCTACAGATACAAGACAATCCCCAGCCGGGCGGTGGCGGTGCACACCTTTAATCCCAGCACTTAGGAGGCAGAGGCAGGAGGATTTCTGAGTTTGAGGCCAGCCTATTCTACATAGTGAGTTCCAGGACAGCCAGGGCTACACAGAGAAACCCTGACACGAAAAGCCAAAAAAAAAAAAAAAAAGAAAAGAAAAGACAATCCCCATCAAAATTCTAGCAAGAATCTTCAAACACACAGAAAATGCAATTGTCAAAACAAGTGCAGGACACTGAAAACAATTCTTTTTTTATTTTCTATATTTTTTTATTTACAGTCCAAATGATTTCCACTTTCCCGGTTCCTCCCTCCCCAAAAGTCCCATAAGCCCTCTTCCCTCCCCCGTTCCTCATTCAACTTCCTCTTGCTTCTCTGTCCTGGTATTCCCCTACATCCAGTCTTTCCAGGACCAGGGGCCTCTCCTTCTATCTTCTTGGAAATCAATTGATATGTGAATTGTGTCTTGGGTATTCCGAGCTTCTGGGTTAATATACCCTTATCAGTGACTGCATACCATGTGTGTTCTTTTGTGATTGGGTTACCTCACTAAGGCTGATATTTTCCAGTTCGGATCATTTGCCTAAACAAAATCAATTGATTCGAGCACAAATGCCAGCCTAGACTACTATACCCAGCAAAACTCTCAATCACCATAGATGGAGAGACCAAGATATCCCATGATAAAACCAAATTTTCACAATATCTTTCCACAAATCCAGCCCTGCAACGGATAATAGGTGGAAACCTCCAATACAGGGAGAGAAACAACACCCTGGAAAAAATGAGATAATAACCTTCTTGAATCAAACCCAAAAGTAGATAACCACTCAAACATAAAGACAGCATCAAGAATGGCAGATGGCAATAATCACTATGCCTTAATCTCTCTTTATATCAATGGTCTCAATTCCCCAATTAAAAGACATAGACTAGCAGACTGGATACGTAAACAGGACCCAGCATTTTGCTGCATGCAGGAAACGCACCTCAGTGTCAAAGACAAACACTATCTCAGAGTAAAAGGCTGGAAAACAATTTTACAAGCAAATGGCCCCAAGAAACGAGGTGGAGTAGCCATCCTAATATCAGATAAAATTGATTTTCAACCTAAAGTCATCAAAAAAGACACAGAAGGACACTACATACTGATCAAGGGAAAAATCCACCATCAAGAACTCTCAATTCTGAATATCTATGCTCCAAATGCAAGGACACCCTCATTCGTAAAAGAAACTTTACTAAAACTCAAAGCACACATCACACCACACACAATAATAGTGGGTGACTTCAACACCCCGCTCTCTGAAA
>BTHU01000111.1:0-20169 GCA_036184795.1 Tokudaia tokunoshimensis
TCAAGGACCTCCACAAAAAAACCAGACACACTGAAACTAATAGAAAGGATACTAGGGAAGAACCTTGAACATATGGGCACAGGGGAGAATTTCCTGAATAGAACTCTAATAGCTTATGCTCTAAGATCAAGAATTGACAAATAGGACCTCATTAAATTACAAAGTTTTTGCAAGGCAAAAGACACTGTCAAAAAGACAAAGCGGCAACCAACTAACTGGGAAATGATCTTTACCATCCCTACATCCGACAGAGGGCTAATATCCAATATATACAAAGAACTCAAGAAATTAAACTCCAGAGAGGCAAGTAACCCTATTAAAAATGGGGTACAGAGCTAAACAAAGAGTTCTCACCTGAAGAATATCTAATGGCTGAGAAGCACCTAAAGAGATGTTCATCATCCTTAGTCATTAGGGAAATGCAAATCAAAACAACCCTGAGATTCCATCTCACATCAGTCAGAATGGCTAAGATTAAAAACACAGGAGACAGCAGTTGTTGGCAAGGATGTGGAGAAAGAGGAACACTCCTCCACTGCTGGTAGGATTGCAAGCTGGTACAACTATTCTGGAAAGCAGTCTGGCGGTTCCTCAGGAAACTGTGCATGACACTCCCGGAGGATCCTGTTATACCACTCCTGGGCATATACCCAGAGCCTTTACCTGCATGCAATAAGGACACTTGCTCCACTATGTTCATAGCAGCCTTATTTATAATAGCCAGAAGCTGGAAAGTACCCAGATGTCCCTCAACGGAGGAATGGATTCAGAAGATGTGGTAGATTTACACAATGGAATACTACTCTGCAATTAAAAACAATGAATTCACGAAATTCCTAGGCAAATGGTCAGAACTTGAAAATATCATCCTTAGTGAGGTAACCCAATCACAAAAGAACACACATGGTATGCAGTCACTGATAAGGGGATATTAACCCAGATCTCGAAATACCCTAGACACAATTTGCATATCAATAGATTTCCAAGAAGATGGAAGGAGAGACCCCTGGTCCTGGAAAGACTGGATGTAGGGGAATGCCAGGACAGAGAAGCGAGAGGGAGTTGAATGGGGAAAAGAGGGAGGGAAGGGGGCTTATGGGACTTTCGGTGAGGGAGGAAATGTGAAAGGGGAAATGATTTTGAATGTAAATAAAAAAAACTTAGAAAAAAAAGGTGAACGTTAGAAAAAAATTTATGCATACATTGTGATTTCCAAACAGAGTAGAAAATGTGAAACATTTAGTCAGTAGGTTGATAGTTTTTAACACCAGTAGATAACTTCCATAACAACCAAATAACAAGATATTCTCTTCTAAACTTAAAACAACAAAAATAACAAGAAGAACAATTAGAAGAGAACAACAACAATCAAAAGTAAACATGTCATCTGTGGCATCTTCAGGAGGAGGAGTAGCAGTCTGAACATGGTTCCAAGAACGTGGGTGGGTGTCTAGTGCTTTGCCAGCCTGGCAGGATTGTGTTCAACCATCCATGTCTGGATACTAAGGTGGGGACCACTCTGCACTGATGAGGAATGAAATGAAGATGATGAGTGCTACTCCCGGCTCTCCATGCTGCTCTGGAGACCTCAAACTTGAAGAGAGGAATGTTATATTGATAAGCAGGAGAAGGCCCAAAGCCTCTTTGTCCACATTGTGTAAATGTGATGTCTCTTTGAGCCAAGTGGGAGAGTTGGCAACAAGGTACAACCAGAGGCCTGCTGAATAAAGAAGCTAGTATAGAGACATCAGGTAATGAGAAAGGAATGTCTGAAGTACCATTGGCCAGAGGTGGATATTTAAGATCCCATTCATCACAATGTGTATATGGGCACTATTGATGGTCTCATATTCAGACCAAGAATGTCCCCAACAATAATCAGAGATGTGTGACTAGTGGTCATAAGTGAGAGGGCAAGGAGCAAGGGGAAGAAATATGATTTGACAGTTTTCTTCAGGAAAAAATTGGAAATCTGAAAACACTTTGAAGAGTTAAAGCAGCATGTTTGGTTGGGTAGTTTAAATTTGCATACTCATTCCTTGACATGAGATAAAAGTCGCATCCTACCTCATGCAATGGAGCACATTCCAGGTAATCCTTTAGCAACTAGCAGCTCCTCATCACAGACTAGAGCATCTGTCCACTGTAGAGGATGTGGTTCCCAGTCAGGCAGCAGTCTGAGCATTTATCAGAAAACTTGGTTGACAGTTCCACACTGATTCTCCTTCTTAAGGATATGTTCATCTGCTAGGTCTAGGTATGAAATGTGGGGAACACATCATTTTAGTTTCTGCCTTGAGACAATGAACTTCTATTCTGGACTGTACTTGCTAAGCTTGGACTCTGGAAATTTAAGCCTGGAAGGTCTGGCATTCCCTTCATGTGTATTGAAATATTATATATCCTAATGGTAGGGTGGGGAATGTCTGAAAACCCTGCATCAGAGGACACTTCCTTGGCCAGAAAGACATATTTGAAGACAGCTTAGAAAAAATAAAATCTGAGGCTCTGTGATAAATCAGAAGCAGTAAATTGGAATCCCTTTGGTCACCAAGAGAAGGATTTGAAGACCAATTAAATAGGCTTAGTAAGTCTACTCCCACAGGAGAATATTTAGAATGTCTGAGAACCCTTTGGATATTGGTGGTCTGCAGTTCTCTATTAGAATGATTAGGTCTGAGATTCTATTGGTAAGAACAGAAATATTTGGGGTATGTAATTATATTTAGGGATAGGGAATAGTCTCAAATCCAATTCAGTAAAAGAGGATACTCCCATTTCCTTGGGTAGGTGGAGACTTATTCAGTATCCTTGTTTGCAGAAGAGGAATTGTTTCTGTGCCTCTGGTGTCAGGTGTTAGACTTAAAATGCTCTAAATTAGAGGGATTAGTTAATAGCCCCCCAGGATTGCATGGAATAATCTCAACCTCTCTTACTTTATATCTACAGCCCTATTGAGCAGATGTTGAAGGTTGATTGATACCTTGAGAATTCTAGGACATTCCAGGCATTCACTCCTTCATCAGCTCCAAACTTGAAATCACAATCTAGAATACACATCATCTGAATGTCCAATATAGGCATTACAGCAGTCTTAGAAGTCTTCTAAGAGTCTGCAATGCAGTAGTCTCAGGTTTATTGTCTTCCTCAAATATATGTTCATCCACACATTCCTCTGCATGGAAGGCAGGACATCTCTATCTAAGGGAACACAACAAAGACAGTAATCTTATTTCCCCTTGCCTTCATACTCCTTTGTTTGGGACCAGAGTCCAGAGTGCTCAGAAATCTCTTAAGTCAGAATAGTGCTGCCAAGGTCACAAAAATTGGAAATTTGAGGTAGGAGATGTACTGGGAAGATAGGGAATTGTGAGATTTCCTCAATCAGACAGGCCAGGTCTATAGCACTCTCTGTTGTAAATGTCTAAATCATGTAAGATGGGGAAAGAACTTGGGCAGCTTTGCACAGAAGTAGGACTTTTGTGCCTTTATCAAAGAGGAAATGTGCCAGACTTCATGGGTATAAGGTTGTTGAAGCACCCTGGCCATAAGCAGGATTTCTGAGAAACTCTGTGCAAAGGAGAAATTCTATACCTTTTTGTCAAAGGGGCAAAATCTCTGGCTATTTTCAATAAAATAAGAAAGACAATTTCACATTGGAGAAAGTGTAAATACCTTGTGGAGCAGAGGAAGTTCCAGTATTGCTTGATCAGCTTCCGAATCCTTTTCAGTATTTATAATGTCCATATATTTTGTGTGCTGTGTGAAATTCCGGGCAGCAATGGCTCCATTATTCCAACTAGTTGGATGGTTATCATTAGGCATTGAAGCCTTTGGTTAGATTAGATAAGGCCAAGGCCCCTTTCTTCAGTGGAGGAATGTCTCAGAATATACGTAGCAGGAATAAGTTTGGAAGTAATCCTAGACAGTTGAGATATAGAAGGCACACAATGTCAATTGAAAAAGATCTATTGATACCTTACAAGAGTGGATAGGCATGAGACCCTCTTGGGAAACAGTAAAGATTTCAGGTCAATGTGGGCATTAGGAGAAGGCTTTGTTGTCCCCTAGACAGAGAGGAAAGAGGAAATAATGATGAGTAGGTGTGGAATGTCTTAGGCTCCCATAGGCAGAGGGAGAGACACTGAAGCCCTGTGATGAAGGAATACATTTATAGACCTCTTTGACAGAGGGTATGAATTTGAGGACCATTGCATTGAAAAGAGTTATTCTGATGTCCCCTTCACATGAGGAAGTGAATGTGAGATTCAGTTAAGTGGAATGTTTGTGATCTTCTTTATCAGTAAGAGAATGATTTGGAATTCTTTTTGGTCAGAGAGGATAATTATTGAGGTCATTTTTGACTGGACATGGAGTTTTGAGTCTGGGGCAGGTAGAGATGATCTCAGGCCCTGTCAGGCTTACAAGATAGATATTGGACCCTCTTAGATACAGAGGGAGCATTTGATATATAAAGGAGAGAAATTTGTGGTCTAAGTATTGATGTTTAGGATTAGAAGTTTGAAGCAGACATGAATACTGCTTAAAGTCCCAGTCCTCTTTAAGGACAATAGAGTGTTCTAGCCTGCCTTGAGCAGAGGAAGTGGGACTGCTTGACAGTTTAGAAGAGTCCCATCTTCAGTTGCTCCATGGTAGGCCTGGCAGCAATCCAAGGATTATTCGTCAGTCATGATTGTTAGTCTCTAAGTCCTCTTAAAGCTTATCATCAGTTATATGGGTATGTGCATGAAAGACAGATGACCTAAGTTTTAGGCTCTGCCAGTGCAGGGCGGAATTAAGTTTAGTCCCTTTGGTCCCACATAGATTTTCCTTGAGACCAAAGTTAGAGGCAAATAATCTAAATCTCATGATTGGAGAGTTATGTATGAGGCACATGTGTAAGTGGAGGATGCTGTGAGGATACTTTGATCTTGGTCCCCTTGGGCAAAATGAAAATGCTGAGGTCCCAATAGTAAACTCCAGTTATTCTTATAACTGATCTTGGATAGAGAAGGAAGGTTTTGGGTATTATTTGTAACAACAGAAAGGCCTGAGGACCACTTATCCCAGGTAAAGTGCTAGTGACACTTCAAACAAAGGTCATAGTGTGAGATGCCTGGAAAATAGATGCAGTTTGTGTAGCCTGTATTCATAATTGCAACTTCTGGTGTCATTCTGAAATGCTTTGCTTAGAAAGAAAGTGCCTGTCCATGTCTAATCAAATAGTAAGATCCAGTCACCACATTGTGCTGAAGGGAAAAATCTACTTTACCTCAGGTAGTGGAAGAACATTATGGTATTATGTCATTTGAGTCCATCAGTTCTTCTAAACTTCCATGATCCATATACTGTTTATACTGCTGGGAAGAACATAAGAAGCAATCAGCATGCACCTCCAACAGGGGGTAATGGTTGTCTGAACTCTGAGGCTCCCTCAAAGTTGTGTTGATCTTCACACATCCTTAAATTAGAGACAGGAACACTGCATTTCTGTCAACCACCTGTAGGAAGTTTACATGCAGATGATTTTTATCTTTCTATTTTCTGGCCTTTCTCCTATAATCAGAAAATAGTGAGTTCCCACTGTGAGGTTGAAATTGTGTTTGCCTGGCAATCTTGGTCACAGAGATTGGCACTAAGGAAATATGAGTTTAAAGTCAAGTGTATGGTGCCCTTGGAATTAAGCAATGATCTTGGGCATCCCATAGCTAGAGGCTACATCTGAAGCTCCTATGCTATAGATGGAATGAATGAGACCCTCTCATTCTCAGAGACCTGAGGTCTCTGTCATAACTGTTCCATGGAGCATATACTCTTGGCCAGGGACTGGACATCTATAGTTCTTGTGGTTGAAAGAGGAAATCATGGACTCCTTTTGCACTACACTGAACTGCATGTGAATAGATCTGATTCTAGCTTCTACAGAGGGAATGGCATAAGGATTATTTAGTCTTGGGCATCTTTTGTCACAAGAGAAATGTCTTAATCCCACTGTCAGAGAAACAGAAATTTTGAGTGACTTTCCACTAAATGAGCACTATAGTCCTCCTTGGGCAAATGGGGAAGGTCTGCAGTAGGTTAATTGTAGGAGAGAGGTATGACATTCTCTTCAGTGAAGTTAAAGGACTGAGGTAACTTGGGAGAGAGAAAGCACTGGGCCGCTTACAAAAAAGAGAAAACTTTGAGACCTGGTTGTGCAAAGGAATATGTTAGAAAACCCTTGAAAAGGGGGTGAGTGCCATGCAACATTATGGTAAACATGAATGTCCCTGTCACCTTGATCAGTAGAGGGAGATCCCACCACTGATCTTCAGCTTCCAACTCTTCTGTAGTGGGTAGAAGTTCTTGTGTTTAGTCTGAGGGAGTTCAGGCAACAACCCAAGTCTGTTTCAAACAGCCTGGATGGCTGTCCCTGGCTGTTTGCCTTCTTTCAGTTTATCTTAATATGTTCACATATGAGCAGCAACAATGCAATTGGATTGAAGAGCATAACCTAATATTCAGTTGGTAATTCTTCACATAGGACCTAGAACCTCAAACAAGAGAGGAACATTATATTTCTCTAGGAGTTATGGTAAAAGGTGAAAGGTTTGAAATCTCCCTTATTTAGAGAATATACATATGGTGTAGTTCAAAGACTTAAGAGAATATTTGAAGACAAAAGGCATGATAGACTATTATTCAAAAGAGCATATCTAATGTCACCCTTGGAATAAAGGGATGAGGAATCTCACTTTGGTCAATGACAGCGGTTCAAATTACATCTTGCAAAGGTGAGTAAGATCTAAGGCCACATTATTGGGGAAGGGAAGGACTGAGGCAGAGTTCTCACAGCTACAGTGTGAAGTATCTGGGGAGCAGAGGAGTTCTGAGAAATTCTTCTCAGAATGAGAAGTTCTAAGACCAACTTCAATGAAGGAGAAATCCTGAATGTCTTAGTTTAGTTTATAAGGTAGAGGTCCCCAGTCATATTTTGCAGAACAGAAATATTCAGTTCACCCATGGTCAGCAAGGGAAGGTTCTAGGCTACACTGGGTACTAGAAAAAATGTTCAAACTCTGCCTCACTAGCTTCCAAGTATTTTCCCCATATGCATACCCTGTGTGAAATCTTTGAGTCTAGGCAATGTCACAACAGACTTCATACAGGATAAGTAGTTATGCAAGCATTGATGTTTCCTCAAGGCCGTGTTCAGCTGCACATATCTGTGAATAAATGATAGGAACAGTGCATTTTGATGACCAACTTTGAGACAAAGAGAATGAGAGCCAATTTCAGATTTCTGTCTTCTCTCCTATGATCTAAAAGGAGAAAAAGTTGAGGTGCCATTGGTTGCAAATGTGTTGTATGGATTTCATGGACAGAGGGGTTAACTTTAAAGCAAACTTAGTTAATAGGGGTGGTTGTGAGGCATGGACTGCTAAGAAGTTCTGATATTTCTTTAGTAGCTCAAGAAAACTTGAAATACCCTAGTGTAGAGAGTGGAGATCTGAAAAACCCCTTTGACACAGGAGTTAGTTTTAAGAGTCCTTTCAATAAACTTTGGATTCCTAGGGTCCCTTTTGCAGAAACTGAGGTCTAAAATCCACTTGGTGAATGGAGGTAGACAATAGCCCCACAATCCTACTGGGAAGACATGGAAGATCAAATGTTCTTTTATGTTGAACATGTGGTATATGGCTCCCTTAATCTGCCAGCCATTTTAGGAAAAAGAACCCAAGGTCACTTGGCAGAAATAGGAATATATATGGACCATGTAAGGCATAATACCTGTTTAGGGCCCCATTGGGCAAATGGGGTCTAGGGCAATGTTAGTCATAGGAGACTTCTACCATTCTGTTCAATGTAGGAAGAAGGAATAACTTAACACTGGGAAATGTGAGCCCCATGTAAGAGAGGAAACCTCTGAGGCCCAATTGACAAGGGAAGATGAAATCTTCAGGCAGAGTGAAGTTGCCATATACACTCTGTCAAAGGTAAAGGTCCCTGGTACCTTATATAGTGGCAAAGTTTCCAGCAGTGATCATAAGTTTCCAATTCTTATTAAGAGTTTTGTATCTTTAAATTTTGGGTTCATTCTGGTAGAGAGGAGCCAGCAATTTCTGCCCTTTTCCCAAGGGTTTGGATGATTGTTGCTGGCCAGGTTACTTCTAGTGTGCTCATCTGTTCAGATCTAGGCAGAAATGTTGAAGTTTTTACATTTCTATTGACTTGCTGGCACAGGTTCTATGCTCTGATTCTAAACTTGCACTAGGGGACCTCAAAGCCAAGTGAACTAGAATCCCTTATTTACAGAATGAGCCACGTTTGGAATTATGCCTGATAAGTTAGTTACAAGACTATTTGACCACATCATGGCTCTATCTTTGAGAGAGAGAATATGCTGGGAGGATAAAAAAGTTTAGGAAGGTCACAGATTCCCTCAAGAGAAAGGATACCTTGGGAATTGGAAGAAGGTGCAGACCATACCTTATCAGGTGCAAATGTCCTCACAGTCCAGAATACCTATGTGTTCTGAGACTCTGAGGTGAGCTTGCCAGCAATCAGAGCATTTTTCTTACAAACTTGTTGGTAATCTCTGGCTCTATCTTCTCTCCAAGCTGTCCAGAGGCACCCAGGGCATGGGCAACAAAGATGGAAGTGCTCCATTTCAAGGGACAGTCTTAAAGATAGAACTTAGATTAGGGCTCAGATTTTTACTGTCATCACCCAGGACATCATTTCAGAATGGTCTGCCCTCCCTTCAGTCATTAAGGCATGCCTGGCCATCCAGGTCAGAAGGGAAACTTTATGATCTCCTAGAGGAAAAGAACTGAGGATTCTATGGATAGAAATGGATTCTCTGAGGAAACCATTGTCACGGGATGTTGATTTAAAATTTCCTTGAGAAAAAATGAACATCTGTGTGAGTTTTCAGATCAGTGGTTTCTCTTTAACCTCCTCAAACAGAAGAATTTGTATTAAACCCCCTTCAAATTTAAGGGAGTATCTACATTTCCCTTATTCAAAGTAGATAGAATGTATGTTTCTTCCTTGGCACAATATTTAAGTCAAAGATTCTTCATTGCATCATTTGTGAACCTAGAGTTTACCTTGAACTGAAGAAAAAATCTGGGAAACATTAGGAAAAATATCTGAGGCTCAATCCATAATATCAGGAAGTTGTGTGAGATTCCTCAACCTAAATGAATGTCTAAGCCTCCGTTAGCCAAAGTGGAATGATCTGAGTCTCCCTTTGCTTCAGTGGGAAGATATGATGCCTCTTTAAACAAAGGTAGAAGGAATGAGTACCCCTGGGAAGAAAAGAGGTGCTGAGACCCTTGTGATAGGAGAGAAGATCAGAGTATAAAAAAAAATCCCATAGTATTTTGAAGAAAAATCAAATTGCTTACCTTAGCTCCCGAAGTCCTAACATAGTCTCACCTTCTGACTGTTCATCACAGTCTAGGGTATCCCTATCTTTAGCTGAACTGGCAGGAGACCAAATATAGATACCATGATTCATGAAGAAAACTTGGGTATATCTCCTCAGTATGAATGCGTCTTATGAATTATGTTCAACCAACTAGAACTGAGTTAGACTGATGTTTTCATACCATTTCATGTGACTTTACTCAAGGAACTGGCCTAAGGTTCCAGGATTGGCTTCTGGAGTAACACTCCTTTATCAGAGATAAAATATCCCACGGGCTCTTGAGACTGGATTTTTAGGAGGGCCCATTGGGTAAAAGGGATAACTTTTAAGACCTCAGTCATCAGAGGAAGAAAAATACCAAAATTTTGGAAAGGAAAAAGGCCCTCAACCCTGTTGGACATGGGGAATAGGCCTGTATACCTCTGTCGAGGAGGTTGGTCCAGGAACTTCAGAGAACTCTAGAAAGTTCCTATCTCTGAGGAATTTACTGCAGACTTGACAGCAATCTGAGGTTTCTTCTGACAAGTCGGTCAAAGTCCCTTCATCTGTTCCCTATTTAAACTTACAATATGCCACACAAGTGTGGATATGGAGGACAGTTAGCTTTCTGGTGAGCAGCTTAAAGAGAGATGCCCTTGGATCCAGGCTGAGGTTTTTATTCATTGGCCATGGGATTTGAATCCAGAACTCTCTGAGGATTTTGTTTTGTTTTCGTTAATTTTGGTTTGGTTTTGGAGGTTCATAGGTGTATTTCCAAACCAACAAGGTCTGAGGGAGAAGCTCTGGTCTCTCTTAGTTGAAGTGTAGACCTGAGTCAGCTATGAACAAAGAGAGAAGCTCCTGTGCATTCTTGGTCACAAGGATTCAGTCTGAAGCACACTACAACTGAGCCTGAATGTGAGAGACACACTCCTCAGTCACAAGGTCAGTTCTGTATCTTGCTTCAGGAGAGGGGCATGTCACAGAACCCTGCAGTGCAGACAGAGGAAGAATAAAGTGTTTTTATTTAGGTCAGTCAACCCCTTTGGCATACCGCTTAATGTCATGGGCTACTGTGGTTAGAGGGAAATAAGTCCAAAGCACTCTTCAAAAGATAATCAAACTAGGTTTCATCCCCATTGAAGTTATGGGTTAATTTGCTTCTGACTTGATGGAGTTATTAGGTGTAAACATAAAATGCCCTGCTCCTAGAAGGGTACATCTGAGTCCCCCTTGTGATTTTATCAATGGTATTCCATGCTTATAGCAAAAGGGCTATATTTGTGGCCTTCTTAAGATGTTGTCCAGGTCTGAAGTCCTTTGCTTATTATGTCATCACTTTCAGGGGCCTCTTCAGTCACTCAGGACCTATGTCACACCTTTGTTCTAAAGTGGTAACTCTGAGGGCTATTTGAGCAACCTAAAGAATAACTGAGGTTTCAGGTTCTCAAAGGAATTGTATGTTAATGCTGCCCTGAACACTGGGGAGTTTCTGACACATTTGATGTTTAGTGCGTACATCTGAAACCCTCTTGAGTTACTGATGAATGTTGTGAGGCACACTGGTTCTATTTCATGTATGTGAGTATACTCTCCCTGTCTTTTAGACACACCAGAAGGTGACATTAGATGCCCATTACAGATGGTGTTCCTGGAAATTAAAGTCAATACCTCTGGAAGAGCAGTCAGTGCTCTTAACTGCTCAGATCATCTCTCCAGCCCTGGCATATTGTTTCTAGGCAGGAAAGTTTGGTCATTGGGGAATATCTGAGGAACCCTGGATCAGAATGGACACATCAGAAGGCCCCTTGGACCACACAGAAAGTTGGAAGATCTGTGATTATGTGGTAGGATTGAACCTTACTTGAGAAGAATGCCTGTAGTGCAATTTTCTTCCTGGTTTAGACAGAGTGTCCGAACACCCCCTTGAGACCTTGAGAATGATTTTAGTTCTACTTCAGGCAAGGGGGAAAGTGTAAGTCCTCCTGGTCCTGAAGGAATACATCTGATGATTCTGTACCAGAAACGTGATTTGGAGGACCCAATGCCAGAATGAGAATGTAGATTTATCCACAGAAAATCTACTAAGGATACTTTTCTTTAGAGGCAGAAAATTTCATAGCATGTAAAGGGAAATCAGAAACGCCAGTATCCAGGCAAGATCAATAGTCAATTTGGATTGTAGAGAATATTTCCTTATCCAGACTTCATGGGAACCTAGAACATCCATATCATGCAGGTCAGGTAGCAGTGTAATCAATCTCCAACATGCTAGAAGGCAGGTCCCAGCCAGGTCTCCTGATAAATCAGCTGCCTACTTCTGAACAGTACATGGCTTTCTCATTTCTGCTGGCCAACTTTAGGGTAAATATCCAGGAATATGGCTTTATTAGCTACTCTTAGGCCCTAGGACCTCAGGCACCAGGGCCCTGTTCTTTGGACGGATGTCATGAGGTCAGAGGATAAGACTAAGATACACTCAGTGCACCTTAGATTGAGGGAGTTGATTTGTCAATGATTAGGTCAGACCACGTAAGTCTAGACCCTCTACTTGTCAGAAGAAGCATGTTATTCCCCATGAGGATAAAATTGTATAGCATGTGCTTCTGGCTACAAATTGTGAGCTACTATTAATGATAAGGGGGGAATTCTTGTTGTGTTTTCAGTCAGTGGGTCCTACCTAATGCATCAATGTGCATCTGAGGCAGCTAGGAGTGGAATTTGCAAGTTTGAGAGATGGTTGATGAGAAGATAAAGTTTTAAACGCCTGTTGTTCATATGGGGCACACATAGTGAGTATACATGAGGGTGGCTTATGGGAAAAAAAGAACTGAAAATTCCATGGTGAAGAGAGTAGGGCCCTGGCCACCCTCTTGTGTTGGGGCTGTCTAACAGGTTTCATTGGGCAGGGTCTGGAAGCTCTGGTACCACCTTGGGGGAGAAGGGGTACATTGGACGCTTCCTAGCACAGAACTTGAATATCAGACTGACTTGATTAGAGGACACATTTCTGAGGTCTCTTTTGTTATAAAAAGCTTCTCTGAGGCCAGTTTCTTAGATGGAGCATATGAGAGGCCATCTCTTTCAGTCTAAAATGTTCCGAGGCTACCTGAAACTGGGGGCACATATCCCAATGTCCCTTGGTGAGAAACTGGAAAGTCTGAGTCCACATTGGTTAGATGGAGAAGGTCTGATAGCTCCTTTATGGGAGAGGAAAGAACTACAGCTTCCCCTTTGCAGTGGAATTATATTGAGACTGCTTCAGACAAAGTGTGAATAGTTTGTGTCCTCCTAGGACAGAAGTGTCACAAAGTGAGTACCCAAATTCATTTTGGGATGCTGTGTCTTCCCTGGGTATGGAGAGAAAGTATCATGTCCTCTGCTAGAGATACAGTATGTCTATCATTTCCTTGGATGAGAAAGAATGATGTGGCACTGCCTTTTGGAACTGGTGGAGGCATCAATCCCATACGATTCGAACAAGTGCTTTGGGATCCTGTTCGACACTAAATGGAAGATTTCTCACTCAATTGAACAATAGGAACATGTTTTAAGCCTGCTAAGTAGAAACATGGTGGCTGACATCTTTTGGGGGTGATGATGAGAGTTTTACACCGCTATTGGTACTGTCTCCATCTGGAGATGACTCTTGGTCTGGAAGGGAAGTTTTCAGGGACTCCTTGGATATCAGAGACATTCCTCTGTTTTCTCCTGGTAGAAGTAGCATGTTTTGAGATCCCATGAGGAGTGGTGGAATGCCTGAAACACTCTTAAAGAAAGTTAGTGGTACTTGTGAACCACTATAGAGATGCAGTCTTGGGGAATGGCTTTAGGTTTTTTATCTTGTTTAGAAGAGAAAGAATGTCTGTGCCCTTTTATTGACAAAGAGGATGTTTTGCTACTCTCATGTTCTGTATGTGAAGCTTGAGTGTCCTTTTGGTCAGAAGGGGCTTTTACTGATGGGGTTTTGGTAGATTTGGACCGTCTGTGAATGACTTGGGGATGTGGGGAATTTCTGAGTTCATCCACATAGGATTGTGAGGATCCATAGGCTCCTTTGGCGGAATCAGAAGTGGAAAGGTTTCTGATGGTCTCAGGTTTTAAGCTTTTGCACACCTTTTCTCTGATCTGGAAGCTCTTGCCTCCATTTGGAAGAATGGCAGAGGTTTCCAGCCCTTGTCTTCTGATGGCACAGATTCCAGGCCTGCTTGGTCTAAAGAGGGCATGTCTTGATCTTGTTTTTCCCCATTTTAGAATGTGTGTGGAGCAATCTCCTGGAGAACAAGAATGACTGAGAACTTCTTTAGGAGGGGTACTAGATTCTGAAACTCAATTCTGATGATTGTAAGGGGAAAATGCTCCTTGGAAGAGAGAGGTAGGAATTGAATCCTCTGGGCACACTTGGAAGAAGTGAGGCTACTTTCAGCAGAAGAAAATTTTAAGGCCTCAAGTTCTGAAAGGGAAGATCTGTTATCCCCCTTCAGAAAATGGGACATATTTCAATATCCTTTGGGTAGAAGTTGAAAAGTCTAGGACTTTTCTTGGGAAAAAGGGGAATGTCTCTGGGCATTTTTCATGAAAAATGGTAGGGATAAAGTCACCATGTGCACAAAGGGACAGTCCAGAGACTCTGTTGAAAAGGAAGTACCCACAGAGTCTTGAGTAGATGGCATAGGTATCTAGGAGGCTCCTGGGCTGTTTGAGAGAAAGTTTCTAAAGTTTTCCTGGGAGATGTTGGGCATTCCCAGGATCCCTTGTTTCAGATACTAAGGGGTCCAGAGCACCTTCATTAGGTTTCAAAAGCCCCAGAGCCCCGGTACAGACGGCAAAGATTCTAAATTTCCTGACTCAGAATCTGAAATTTTAAAAATGGTTTGGGTACATGGCAGAGGTTCTTCCCCCTCTGGACTAAGTAATGAAGGAGGTGGAAATCTGAGAGAATCTTGTGCAGCTGAAAAAGGTTCTATAATCTCGTGGCTAACAGGTGGTATTTCTGTACTGTTTTGTATAATGTGGCAAAATTTCTAGTGTGCCCTGGCCACAATTCAGTAAGTCCAAGATCTTCTGGATCGATGATGAATCTCCTAAAGCCTCTTTTTCCCAAACAGGGTCCTGGAGCCTCTTGGGATAACATGGAAGTGTCTGGAGGCCCTTGGGCAGATGGCAATGTTCCTAGAACACCTTGGTCAGACAGGGGAGGGTTTCAGAGATAATACTGGTTGTGATACTCTCACATCCAATTGGACAGATGGAGAAGATCCTAGACTTACTGTGGTAGATGCTGACATTGCCAAATCTCCTTGTGAAGCATTGGATGTCCCTGGCCCTCAATTTGTACAGGTGCAACATTCCAGATTGCCATGTAAAGACAGGCAAGGGCCTCCACCTTCTTGAACAGATAGCAAAGATTCTGTATTCACTTGAATGGATAAGAACATTTTCAAAGGCCCTAGGGCAGATGATACAGGTCCTACTGTTGCTTGTCCAGATAAAGAGATTACCATGGGACCTTTGGAAGAATGCATAGATCCTGAATAGTCTGAAGCAGATGGATCTGTTTGTTGGACCCTTTGTGGAGAATTCAAAGACTCATTTGGTCCTTGGCATAAAGTAGAAGTTTCCTCTGTAGGTTTAGAGGGATCAAAAGTCACTTCTGTGGAAATGGAAGGACCCGAAAGGCTTAGGGAAGAAAGTAAAGGAATAAGTTGTGCAGATATTGAAGATTCCAGAGGTGAATCATCAGATACTGTATGTCCTCGGGTAGCTTTTGAAGATTTTTGTGCACCAGCTGCAGACGATGAATATCTTAGAGTCCCCTGGGGAAATGATGAAGGCTCTATGGAGCCTTGTGCAGTTGCAGAAATTCTCAGAGATCCTTGGTCAGTTTTAAAAGTTCTTACCATGTTTTGATTGGGGTGGATCGATCTCTGACACACTGGGAAGACTTTGAGTCTGCTGCTGTGCTGTGCTTAGAGGTGGACTGTGTTCCTATAACCTGTGTATGTAAGGAAGGATTTGAAAGCCTTTGAGCAGATGTAGAATGTCGAGTAGACCTTTGTGTAGATGTGGACCGACCTACTGTGAGTCCGTGTGCAGATAGACAGGGACTCACAGCTCCATGAGCAGAGTCAGAAGATGCTTGAGTCCCTTGTTCGGAGGAGGAAAGACCCAGAGGATTATGAGTACATTCAGAAGATTGTGATGTTTTTGTCATTGCCTGGGCTGAGATAGAAATTTTCAGAAGCTCCTGGGCTAATTGCAAAGGTGCTAGATACCCTTGACCAGATGGGAATGTTTCTGTACCTCCTTGGGTAGAAGATGGCTCTCTACCATGTTTTGGAGGTGATGGTGGCAAAGTTTCTAGAGTCGGTGTAGCAGACTGAGAAGATGCTACATCCTCCCTCACTTGTGGCAAATGAACTACAGTACTCTGTTTTTCTTTGTATTGTCCTGATATCCTTGTGGAATCTGCTGAATTTTCTAAACTATTTTGGTGGGAGAAAAAAGAAGTTTGCACAGGCAAAGCTCCCTCTTCTGCCTTGGAAAGTTCCTTGGGCATTTGAGAAGATGGTGGCAAAGTTTCTAGAACCCCTGGAGTAGGTGTAAGGTGTTCCTGACCACCTAGTACAGATGGTGAGTGAGTTACATCTGCTGGGGAATACAAAATAGGTTCTTGAGTTTTCTGGCTAGCTAGGAAATGTATAGTGTCCCTTGATAAAGATGTGGATCTTTGTGCAGCATGTTGAGCAGATGGAGAAAAAGATCTCTTAGCTTCTTGGCAAGAAGTTGGCCGATGCAAAGTCTTTTGATCAGATGACACAGATTGTACAGTCCCTTGTTTAGAGGTGGACTGTTTTAGAGACCCTTGGACAGAAAGGGAATGCCCAAAAGCCTCTTGGAAGATGAAGAAGAGCCTAGAGTTCCTTCTGCAAGTAAAGACATTTCCAAAGGCACTTGATTAGATGGCAAAGATCCTGGGAGCACCTGAGTATTTTGGATAGAACCCAGAGATCCTGGAATTGGTGGCAAAGTACCCACAGTCTGCTTTGCAGACATGGACTGACCTACTGTGGCTTGTGCAGATAAGGAATGTCCCCCAGTGCCCTGAGCAGAAGGGGAAGATCCCAGAGTCACTTGTTTAGATTTAGTCCCTTTCAGAGTCGATTTTGTTGATAGGCAAGTTCCCATACCCCTGGGATCAGATAATGCAGTCTCTTGTGGTGAAGAAAGACCCAGATATTCACCTGGATGTGATGTTATTAAAGATCCTATAGATGCTGAAGCAGATTGAAAAGATTCCACATCTTTCCCCACACGTGGCAAATGTCCCAAGTTACTCTGGGTGTGTGTATTTTGTCCCAAATCCCATGTGGAATGTGATGAAGGTTCTCGATTCCTTTGGATAGATGACAAAGAACTTTGCACAGGCAAAACCCCTTGGAGCTGTGAAGTTTTTCTTCTGCCCTTTAGAAGGGAGCAAACGTCCTACAGCTGTTGGAGTAGAGAGTGAATATTCCTGACCACATTTTGCAGGTGGGGGTGTTTTGTGAATAACCTGGTGAAGACAAAAAAGTTCCCAGATTTTCCTGATTAGATAGAAAAGATCCAGTAGTCTTTGGGGAACATGATGTGCATTGCAGAGTTTGTTTGGCAGATGGAGAAAATTTGAGAGTCTTCTGGGAAGAAGTTGAATGTTTCAAAGGTTTTGAAGAAGATGACACAGTTCCTATAGGTTCCTGTTTGGATATGGACAGTTTCTGAGACCCTTGGGCACGTAGGGAAGTTCCCAGAATGCCTTGTGCAGATGACAAAGATCCTAAAGTTCCTTCTGCAGGTAAGGAGATTCCCAGAGGCACTTGGGCAGATGGAAAAATTCCTAGTTCCTGCTTGTCACTTTCTTTATTTCCTAGAGTCCCTGATCTAGAAAGCAAAAGTTCTTCAACTCCCTGTGCAGTTCTGGGCTGTCTGAAAGTGGCTTCTGCATAAAGGGAAGTTTGCCAAGGCATCTGAATATTTGGTGAGGGTAATGGTGAAATTTGTGCTGATGCATTCAGCTCAAGATTTGCTTGTGAATAGGGAAAAGTTGTCACAGCTTTTTGCAAAGAAGATGGAGGGGCTGGACTTGCTTGTGTTGGTGAGGAATGCCCACCAGCTTTGGGGCATGTGGCAATGTTCCTGTAGTCCTTGACACACATGGAGACATTCCCAATGAACCCGAGACAGAAGATAAATGCTCATGAGTACACTGGGCAGACTCATCTATATCCTGATTCTTTTGGGCAGATGACTGCTGGAGTGACTCTTGAGTATTTGGTGACAG
This sequence comes from Tokudaia tokunoshimensis, assembly GCA_036184795.1. Lineage (NCBI taxonomy): Eukaryota > Metazoa > Chordata > Mammalia > Rodentia > Muridae > Tokudaia > Tokudaia tokunoshimensis. The sequence goes on from BTHU01000111.1 coordinate 17,715, forward strand.
ACCCAGGGTTGCCTGAGCAGATATGCAAAGTTTGGTCCTAGCAAATATGCTAGATCCTTTGAGACTTCTCAAAAGATTCCTGAGATCCTGGGTCATATTCTGAATTTCCTGTATGCCCTGATGGAGGTAGCAAAGAGACTGTAGTTCCTTGGATAGATGGCGAGGTATCCAGAGATTCTACCCTGTGGGACGAGTACCCTACATTGTTTTGGAAAGATACTGAATGCTCTGGAAGTCCTGGGGTAGATGGCGAAGACCCCACAGTTTCCTGGATAGACATAGAATGTCCTAGATGCCCTTTTTTACATCTTGCAGTTGGGAGAGTCACTGACATAGTTTGGGGAGGTTGCTGTGAATGTGGTTCAGACAATGAAGATTTCATGATCCCTTGGGAAGATAACAATGGTTTTGCAGTTTTCTGGATAGAAGAAGAAGATCTTAGTTCAGATGGAGATTTTTCTGGAGTCCTAGTTTCTGATTTGGGTAGTCCCATAGCCCCTGTAAGAGGCAAAGTGCCTACAGTCCCTTGGACAGATGGCGAACTATCCTGAGATTCTGCCATATGTGATAAATGACCTAAGCTTCTTTTGGAAAGATGCTGAATGTTCTGGAAACTCTGGGGTAGATAGAAAAGAATCCTCAGTCCCCTGGACAGACTGAGAAATGTTCAAGGGGCCCTTGCTTACATCTCCCATTTGTTAGAGTCCCTGATATAATTTGGGGAGTTTTCTGAGCACAATTGCAGATGATGAAGGTTTCACACTCCCTACGGAAGATAACAATGGGTTTTTAGTTCCCTGGGTAGATGAAAAAGTTGCTTGTTCAGATGGCAAATTCTCTAGAGTCTTAGTTTCAGATTTATATAGTTCCATAGTCCCTCTAGGAGGCAAAAGGCCTGAAGTCACTAGGACAGATGGCGAGGTATCCTGAGATTCTGCTATGTATGATGGGTGCCCTAGCTTCTTTTGGAAAGATGCTGAATGATCTGTAAACTCTGGGGAAGATGGCAAAGAATCCAGAGACCTGTGGACAGACAATGAATGTTCTAGAGGCCCTTTCTTACATCTCCCAGTTGTTGGAGTCCCTGATGTAGTTTGGGAAGGTTTCTGAGCACCTGGTGCAGAGGTTGAAGTTTTCATACTCCCTAGGGAAGATATCAATGTTGTTTTAATTCTCTCCACAGATGAAGATCTTAGAGGCTCTGTAGTAGATAGTGAACATTGCAGAGTGTCTTGCATAGATAGAGAATGTGTTGAAGCCTTCTGAAATGAATTGAAATTTTTCACAGGTCCTTGTTCAGATGGCAATTTTTCTGGAGTCCTAGTTTCAGATTTCGGCAGTCTCATAGTCCCTCTAGGAGACCGAGAATGTTTCTCAGTCCCTTGATTAGATGGAAATATTTGAGCCTTCCTATGAGCATGCCGAGAAGATCCTAAAGTCCCTGTCTTAGGTCGAGATGCTTCTACAGTCCCCTGTAGTGATATAGACTCTCTCGGATTGTCTTTTTCTGAACCATGCCCGTGGGCAGATTCCATAGGCTCTAGGGTCCCTTGTGGCAGTGTTGACATATTAAGAGTCCTTTGTAAAGGGAAATCCCCTAGTGTAGATGGCAAAGAATGCACATTCTGTTTAGAATGTGTGTCAATGTTTTAGGTCCTTGGGTACTTACCAAAGGTTCCAAGGACTGTGCAGTCAATGGACAAGGTTTTCTGTGCATTTGGTGCAGAGTTTGAGTCTTTAAACCTTCCTTGGTGGATAGCAAAGATCCTTGAGATCCTTGGCAAGATGAAGAAGATATCAAAGCCTCTGAAGCAAGAGCAGGTAAGGAAATTCCAACAGGATCTGGACCAGCCTGCTTTATGCCTTGGAAAACCTGAGACATTTTTCAAATGTCCTGGAGAACCCTGAGCATGTAAATATTTTTCCCATATTCAGACCCACAGATAGCAATGGTTCTTTAGTACCCTGGGAAGGCAGGGGATATGCCATATCACCTAGACCAGACAGAAAATGTCTTGGAGTTCCCAGTGAAGATATGGAGTGTTCTAGAGTCTGCTGTGCAAATAGGGACTGTCCCACAGCCCCTTGGGCATAAGACAAAGGTACTACACTTCCTTCTGAAGATGAGGGAGTTCCCTGTTGCCATTGGGTAGGTGGCATTACATTAAGGGGAGCCCCTGAGCCAGACAGAGATAAATCTAGACCTCTAGGAACATGGGGCACATTTGATGGAGTCTCCTGAGATAATGGAAAAAGGCCCAGAGGTGCTGGAGCCACTGGTAAGTGTCCAGCAGCCACAGTGGCTGAAGAGAAATTACCAGATCTTCTGGTCTAGGTGAAAAGTTCCTAGCATCTTTTGTGTAGATTGGTAGGTTCCCATTTAGTTGGGAGAGAGAACAAAGGTGCAAGATTTTCTTGGGGTGTTGGTAAAGTAGCATCAGTACTCTGGGTGTTT
>BTHU01000112.1:0-21272 GCA_036184795.1 Tokudaia tokunoshimensis
GCATTGTTCTAACCATTGGAATTGCTTTAAATTCATTTTAATTCCAACATATGACAGGTTCTATAATTGTATGAAACACAGAAGGACTATGTGAATAATGTGATAGATATTGAATTCATACTCAGAAATTCTGGAACCATAATTTATTCCATACTATGCGATGAAAATTACTTGTCATCTTCAAGTAGATTTAAATGAAATAATAGAAGATGACAATAAATTATCATCCCACTTTAGTAAAAACTATACCTAATACTGTGAGGTTTTCAATTAGGTTTACTTGAGAAAGTATTCACAGCCCAAATTCCCAGTTTCTCCTGCCTCAGCATCTTCAAACTTGAGGAATCTTGTAGAAAGCATTTCTATTTTCAAAATTTAAAAGACATGGACTGACTTAACAGTTCAGTTGTCAAGTCCATAAGTTGCAAGTGTGAGGGCCTGACTTTGACTTGCCAGAAGTTATATGAGAAAGACATAGACAAATGTGGTGGTCTGGTGTGCACTAGAAATCCAGCACTGGGAGACAGAAACAGGAGAGGTGCCTGGAACCCTTATCTACTCACTGACACAAGAGAAGAAGAAAACTTTTCCAAAAGGAACCATCCTGTAGGCTGCACTGTGTCCAGTTACTGACTCACATAATTTTGATACCTGAAAATGGTCTGAAAACCATCCCTTTCATTGGCGCAAAACTAAGATTGTAACACAGAATTAGCCAATACATCAATACAAATCAAGCATGCATATACAAAGAACTGATGCCTTTGCTTGGTCTAAAAATGGTACAGTGAGTCCCATGAAACAGTTGAAACAAATTGCAAGATAAAAATGTAGGAAATTTAAGAATAAATGGATATGTTATATCTCTGAGGGGAGTGCTCAGGGCTATCAAAACATGAAATGTACAAACTGCATTTAGCTTTTCTATAAATATCCTCCCAATTCCAGTCCACATAAATTAGCAAACACTAAAACTTCATATGTGTCTTCAATGAAGTAGAAATACTTGGAGGAGAACCAGTGTCCTCCTTCTATTTAAGCCTAAGTTATTCCGATGGTTTTCATATTTAAATGCTAAACCACTTAAGGCACATATTATTGAAATAAAGATAGGATAAAGGACCAATAGAGTGTGTGTGTGTGTGTGTGTGTGTGTGTGTGTGTATGTGTGTGTGTCTGTCTGTATGTGTGCACACATGTGTGTGTTTACAAGTGTGTGAATGTGCATGATTGGGTAGCTCCATGCATGCAAGTGTGTGTGTGTGTGTGTGTGTGTGTGTGTGCGCGCGCGCGCTTGCAAACACATGAGCTTGTATGTGAATATGGACTTGAGTTTTCTATGTAGCCTTGTCTGTGGCTGTCCTATAACTCACTGAAGCTGATCAAAATCTTAAGGCAATCCCCATTTACCAAATTTATGAATGTTGAAAATGTTAGGGATTCGCTATCAAACAAAGATAAAGAAAATATTTGATGAGAACAGCCACTGAAGAGAAGAAATTCTTTTCAAAATATAATTTCCTTTAATATAGCATTTTTAAAGAAATGAATAGAAAAGACAGATTTTTAAAAATAAATGTTTAAGTTCTTCATTTTAATGAAATATTAAAATATAGACTTCAAAAATCTATACTTAAAAAAAGCTGAGGCAGTGATGGGGCAGTGAAGTGGAAAGGTAGGAAGGGCGACTCAATACTGGGGGACAAGTTAGGTAGGAGGACAGGAAGAAGGTGAGTGGAGAAGAGAGGATGGAGGAAGAGGAGGAGATGCCACCATGAACCAGGAGCCACTGGCCAGGAGAAAACTCAAGAAGGAAGAAGTTCTCATAGCTGGTGAATACATTAGTACAGTGCTAGAACTGCCCAATCTAGGCATATAGTTTATAATTACAATATATTATGGGGGGGTTATGCCGATGTAATAGGATTAGAAACTCCAGCTACAGGTCGTCAGAGATTGTGCACACTATAGAATCCCATAAAGACATAAAAATAAAAGAATTGATAACTTTACCTGTCTAATTCATCAAGTTCCTTTATCTTTTCTTTCTGGTCTTCTAAAAATTTTGCCAGGTTGTCATTGTTTTTTATTATCGCCAGTATAATTGGTTTGAATCTATCATATAAAACAATAATAATTTGTAACTCGGAGAACTTGATATTTCTCAACAGAAAATCATGTGGAAGACACTTTAGAGCTCACATCTTCTGACGTTCAATTGGCCACATTTTTAGCAATCTCAAGCACAGTGTTCTCATACACATCCATTCTTCATAAGCCATCAGAGTACATTTGATACCTATGTCATTTAACTCACCACTTAAATCTTAGTGAACCATTTGAAACAGAATGTCTGCCATGGGTTCCTGATACCATGAGTAGAGTCTAGTTTTTTCCATAGCCTGGTGAGAATGCAAATGCTTCTGAAAGTCTGTCAACTCCAAGTCACTGAAGCAGAGAACGTTTGCCACAAAAGTACCATGTAGAGAGGATGACACGTCACAATATTTTTTCCATACTGGACTTATTGCACTCATATTAATACTATTTCTCTAACAAATGCATATGGCATTCATGTTAGATTTGATATTCTGGGAAAACATTAATCTTTGGAATATGAAGGATTATATCTTATGCTAGAGAGGCAATTTAAGTAATCGCTCATTTAATATACTGAAAACTTTTTTACTATGATCTAAATTTGTGGAATTAGGCTTTTTTCCCTGCAAGTTGTTCATAATAAAGCTTAAAGAAAATCAGCATAAAATGTAGTTAATTGACAATATGCCTTGAACAACTTTTCCAACATTTGCTTTCCTACACTGAAATAAGTATTTAATTGGAAATGAATATCAAAGTGAACTTGAGATTTCATAGGCCAGACATGGTGATGAATTACCAAAAGCCCATCACTTTAGAGGTCAAGGAATATACACGTTCAATGTCATCCTCATTACATAAAAAGTTCAAGACCATCCTTGACCGCACCATATTCTGTCTCATAAACTAAGGGACAAACCAACTCTGTGGTTACCTAATTACAACTGAAAGACCTATGTTGTCAGAGATCTATGAAATGAACTGACATGCTGAGATGGATACTGTGTGGATTAAACTGACAGAAAGACTCATAATTTAGACACTTATATAATAGAAACCTGGTGTCTTATTGAAGTATGTTTATTTGATACATTGAAAGTATAAGACAACATGAAATCCAGAAAGGGTACAATTAAGAGAGTACCCATAAGGAAAATTCCAAGACATTCAGAAGTGCCATGGATGGAGGTAATAATCCTCTTTGGAATGCTCCTCAGAAGAGAAAGGAGGGAGAGTGTGCAGTGTTTTGGAGAAGGAAAGCTTGGGAAGAAGGTGTTCCCATCAAATCTGACTCATGTAGACAAGTCTTATAAAATCCACTTTTAATATTTAGCATTTGAGAGATTCTTATGTCAAAGCTGTATCAGGATCCCAATGTAATATTTTAAACTATGTAGCAAATAATCTGTAAATCAAAACTGTGTCTTCTCTACCTCATTCCTTATACGGATGTCAGCATGGTATTCCAGCAGTTTGCCTGTCATTGAGGTGCTGTTATGCCAAACAGCATAGTGCAGTGCTGTGTTCCCACTGTTGTCCATAGCATTTGGATCAGCACCGTGTTCTAATAACATGGCCAGACAATCTTCATGCTCATACTGGGAAGCCTGTGGGCATTGCATCAAGAAATACATTGGAAAGCTGAGAAAACGGAAAATGTCATAGGTTTCACTAATTATTTGCATTTAGCAGAGATCACGTTTATTCCCAGAATGCCCATCCAATCTGTGTCACACTGAAACTGTTGGCTGCTTTCTACCTTAATTAGTGCTGTGCTGTTGTCACTGTCACGGAGATCAATGTCACAATTCCACTCTATTAGGAGGGCAACTACATTGGGATGGCCATATGCACAGGCGTAGTGCAAAAGAGTTCTGTGAAAATGAAATCTTTTTAAGAATTTTTACAAAACTAGGTTAAAACCATACATTTATTCCTGTAATTCTCATTAACTTGGGACATCCAATTCAAAGAAATGTTTTTGCTTCCGATATTGGAATCATGGCACTTATATTCCTGTATAGGATGCAAGGATGCTATGACTGAGTTGGATACCTGATGCGTTAATAAAGTTTCCATTGCTGCCATGAAACAACATAGCCAAAGCAACATGGGGAGGAAAATAGAAATGGCCCTGATAGAGTCTTGATTCATTCCTCTAAAGCTTCCCAAGCCAGGCCTCCATCCACTGAATTACACTCAACATTCTGAACTACCAAGCTCCTATAGAACAGCACACCAAGCATTGAAAAGTCCGTGGTATTTCTTGCATAGTTTTCCAATGTCCTTTTACAATCCTATCCCCCCAAAAATGGTCAGTTCTGTCATGGCAATGCCCCTCTAAGAGAGTACCAAGTTGTCACATTTAGGATTTCTATTCTGTGATGAAACACCATGACCAAAACAACGTGGAGATGAATGGGCTTATATTATATACAGTTCCAAATAACAATTCATCTCTAAAAGCTGTGAGGTTAGGTACTCAAACAGGGAGAAACCTGTAGGCAGGAGCTGATTATGGCAAGCCATGGAGGAGTACTGCTTACTAGCTTGCTCTCCATCTCTTCTTGAGCCTGATTTCTCTTGGAAACCAGAACCACCAGTCCAGGGATGGCACTACCCACAATGGGCAGGATCCTACACCGTCAATCACCAATTAAGAAAATGCCCTACAGGATTACCTACAACTAGATCTTATGGAGAAATTTTTTAGTTGAGGGTCTCTCCTCTCAGATGGCTTTTGCTTGTGTCAAGTTGACATAAACTATCCAGCACAGTTGGTAAAGGCAGCCTTTCTAAATTAGAACTCTCAATTGGTACTCTATTCCTACTTTAAAACAGTGTTGTTACCCACTGCTTTATTCTCTGCCTACCTAAGACCCTCATAAATAAAAAGGATATCAGAATACGCTCATCTCACCGGTCATAGTGGGATTATTGAACAAACATCACGCAAAGGATTTAGAGCTTTTGCTACCATGAAACTCCTCAGCATTGACATGCCTGGATATTTTTCTTTGAGACATAATCATGCTACAGAGTTTAGGCTTGTCTTGAATTCACCATGTGTCCTCAGGAGCTTTAAACTTGCAATCATCTCACTCTAGGCCACTGGTACATGACATCAGAAATGATCACACTCTGCCTGGCTTATGACCCTGTTCTTCTCACACTCTGATAACTTTACATTAGGATATGGATTAGAACATTATGTATTAAGCTTTACCTGATAGAAGGTTTTACATTTCATAATTCATAAAATGTGTAGGAATCATAACCAACTGTGCTTACATTAAATCATATGTGATATATTCTAAAGAATTCTGGGAGTTCTAGATATAATTAAATATCATTCAAAATATGAAAAGATATGACAATAGCAAATTAGATCTGAACCTAACTATTTCATTGATTTCTAAATCTTTAGCAAAAGAAATACCAGGACTCCAATGAGGAAATCACAATCTTATTAAATAAATGAATTTTAATATTTTGATATTAGTTTAAATGTGAGAGAAATTGATTACTATTATCAGTATATGGAATGAGAGTTTCATTGTTTCATGATGTTCAGTATAATTGTATCTCATAGTAGCTACTTGTTACGATTATATGAGTACCCTGTGTAAGTAGGACTGAAGTGTCCTCTTTCGTCTTCTTTCCTTTTGAACACCATGTGCTTGATGAGCTGTATCATGAGTATTCCATGCTCTATGCCTCATATCCATTTATCAGTGAGTCCCTACCATGTGTGGTCTTTTCTAGATCTATCCATTGCCTTTGAATTTCATGAATTCTTTTATTAATAGCTGTGTAGTATTCCATTGTATAAATGTACTATTTCTCTAAACTATCTACTCAGCACAGGAAATCTCCACATGTTAAGGATGAGAGCCATTTACAGGTCATAGAATAAGTGTGCTATACAATAGAGAATCAAGGTGAATTTGGTGAACTACTGAGTGAAAGGAATAAAGTTTAGGAATTCAATGATTATATTTAAAAATGTGAGCATTTTAATAAATTTAATTAGTGATTTTATTATCACTCACAAACCACAAATCAAGAAATTAGTAAGTCTGCACTTACAGCTGTTTTATCAGCAACTCATATGAGTTATAAATTAATATCCTCTCTGTAATCATTCTCTTCCCATATTGTGAGGAAACTACATTAACAAAAGAATACATGAATTTAACTGCAAAACCGTTACACTAGCATTTGGTGATACTCTAGTTTGATTCTTTGGACTGAAGTCATTTGTGTGTGTGTGTCGGTTTTTGAGTGTGTATGAGTCTGTATATGTCAGTTTGTGTGTGTGTGTGTGTGTGTGTGTGTGTGTTTGTGAGAGAGAGAGAGAGAGAGAGAGAGAGAGAGAGAGAGAGAGAGAGAGGGAATGTGTTCGAGTGAGTTCTTCCCCTAACCTAATGGAGACCATTGTGTTCCGATGGTTGGCTGGGAGCTTCAGCATCTGTATTGGTCAGGCTCTGGCAGAGCCTCTCGGTAGCTAAATCAGGCCCCTGACAACAAGTGTTAAATTAGCAATAATGTCTGGGTTTAGTGACTGCAGATGGGATGGATCCCTAGGTGGGGCCTTCTCTGGATGGCCTTTCCTTTGGTCACTGCTCCACTCTTTGTCCCTTATACATGGAAGGACCCATGGCTCCAGCTGCATATGTAGTACAGGATTGCTTTCTGTGGCTTCAAAGGGAGGGGAAGCCCTTAGTCCTGTAGAGATGCCCCAGTGTAGGGGAATGACAGGACTGTGAGGCAGGATGGGTGTTTGCATGGGAGAGCACCTCACAGAAGAAGGGGGAGGGAGTGGGATAAGGGAGTTGTGGAGGGAAAACTGAGAAGGGGGATAACATTTGAAATGTACATAAATAAAACAACCAATTAAAAAAAGAGAAAAAGAAAATATTGGTTGCCTTTGTTTCATTCGTTTCTTGACTGTAGATGTTGTGTGACCAGATCCTGTCTCTGATTTCCCCATTATAATGAAGTATAACCTAGAACTTTAAGCCCAATAACCCCTTAAACCTAAGTTTCATGATGAGTAATTGATCTTAAGGACAAAATCCAAAATGTACCAGAAATAATGAGTTTGACAATAGCCAATGAATAATACATACAATACTGTATATTGTAGTTTCTCCGTAAGAGAGAATGAAGTTGTCATAGAATATACCATTAGGATTTTCAAACTGCTGGTATTCCTATATGGACTTACAAAATTAGGCATTTACCCTACACAATGAAAGGAAAATATGTGTCAGGGGTCTCATATCAGTTGGTGTATGGTTGGTGACTCAGAGCCTGAGAGATCACGGGAGTCCAGCTTAGATGAGACCAGGTTAGACTGCTGATCTTCCTATGAAGTAGCACTCCTCCTCAGCTTCTTCCTGCTTTATTCTAATTCCACCACAGAGGTCCTCAGCTTCTGTTCATTGGTTGGGTGTAAGTATCTGCATCTGACTCTTTCAGTGCCTCTCAGAAAGTAACCATGTTGGGCTCCTGTCTTCCAGGTCTCTGGTAAATTTATGGGGTGCATTCCAACTCCTACCTCCCCATATTAACTGTTTACCATTCTTTCTGCTAGCCCTCAGGGCTTCTGTCTTCTTTTCCCCCAACTTCCAATACTGATCATGTTTCCCCTTTTCCTTTGTCCTCTTTTCCCACACAGGTCCCTCCCTTTCTCTGCCCCACATGATTACTTTCTTCTGCTTCGCAGGTGGATTGAAGCATCCTCACTTAGTCCTGTATCTTAAGATTCTTGAGTTTCTGAGGATTATATCCCTGGGGAATCTGTACATTTTCTGGCTAATATCCATTTATTAGTGAGTACATACCATACATGTCACTGTTGGTCTGAGTTAACTCATCCAGTATGATATTTTTCTAGTTCATTCATGTGCATGTGCCTACAAAACTCATGATTTCCTCATTCTTAATAGCTAAGTAAGATTCCCATTTTGTAATGAAACACAAGTTTCGAACTTCTAGCTATCACAAAAAAGGCCACTATGAACATAACATACTGGAACATGTGCCCCGTAGGAACATCTTTTGAATATGTGCCCAAGAGTGGTATAGCTGGGTCTTCAGGTAGATATATTTGCAATTTTCTGAGAAACTCCAGATTTATATCAGTTTGTTGTACCAGGATGCCATCCCACCAGCAATGGAGGGAGTGTTCCTCTTTGTCTACATCCTCGCCAACATTTGCTGTCTCATGAGGTTTTGATCTTAGCGATTTCTGATTGGTGTAATATAGAGTCTCAGGGTCATTTTGATGTGCATTTCCCTAATCACTAAGGACTTTGAAACATTTCTTTAAGTGCTTCTTGGGCCATTTGAGATTCTTTTGTTGTTAATTCTGTTTAGTTCTAAACCTCACTTTTCCATTAGGTTGTTTGTTTTTTGGTGCATAGCTTCTTGAGTGCTTTATATATTTTGAATATTAGACCTTGTCTCAATGATACAAGAAATCAACAAATCTCAAGAGCTGATTCTTTGAGAACATCAAAAAGATAGAAAAACAACCTAGCCAAACTATCCAAAGGGCCCAATGACAAGTATCCAAACTATCAGAAAATGAAAAGGGAGACATAACAACAGAAAGTGAGGAAATTCTAAAATTCATCAGTTCATCCTCTGACACTGGGCTCCACAGGCAGGTGGCACAGGGAGATAGTTAGCCCTCCCAGAAGTGTGGACAGGACTGGGAGCACAGGTGGGACCACCCATGCTTCTCAGAAGAACCTGCCTGAAACCTTCAGGACACAAGAACGCAGGAGATGCCTAGGACAGGAGGTCTTCTGATGTCTGCCTGTGCCTAGAGCTGATCCTGGGTCACAGAGCTACATACACAAATACCAGCACTAGAGAAGCTGATCTCCCAGGAGGTGCCTATACACTTGAGTTCACAGGTAAGACCACCACTTCTCTTCAATTTCCTCCTGGACCCAGAGGGACCTGCTCAGAACCATCATGGACACAGGAACCAAGGATCAGCTGGGGACAGAATCATTCTGGATTCTGTCTCCAACCCCTGAGCTGACCCTGTACCATAGTTCTCCATACCTAAATTCCACAGAGAGAAAACTGGTCTCCCAGGAGAACTGACACAGGCTTGCAGACAGACAAACTACAGTCACAGATAGCAAGACCAGCTAACTCCAGAGATAACAATATGGGAAAAGACAACACAGGAACATGACCAACAGAAACAAAGGAGACATTGCATCATCTGAACCCAGTTCTCCCACAACAGGCAGTCCTGGATAACCCAACACACTGGACAAGCAAGATTTGGATTTAAAGTCACAGCTTATGATGATGAATAAGGACTTCAAGAACAACATGAGCTCTGCCACTGCCTGCCCGGTTCATTCTGATATGGAAGACAACTGCCAGTTCTGCCATGGGAAAATCTGATTTTCTGATACTTTCTAGAGAACCAGAGCTGTTGGCTGGGACTCACTACCCAGCAAAAACCCGCCCCTGCCTCCAGATTACTACTACCCTTCCATCCCTTCTACTCCTCCTTCCTCCTCCACCACTGCCTGCCCCATTTGTTCCAATGCTGTAGACCACTGCCAGTTCTGCCAAAGGGAAGACCACATTTCCTGAGACTTCCTAGAGAACCACAGCATGCAGGGCATCCAAGAACAGGCAACACCACAGGGCATCGACACTTGCCAGGTCTGCCACAGGGAAGACCCCATCTCCCTGATACTTCCCGGAGAACCAGCTGTATTCAGGGCATTTGAGAGAAAGGGAATCCAGGAGTACAGATACACAGGCCTGAAGAACATAGAAGCCAGAGTCAAAGACAGGAAGACCAGCTAACACCAGAGATAACTAGATGGCCAAAAGCAAATGCAAGATCATTAACAGCAGAAACCATGGCAATATGGCAACATCAGAACCCAGTTCACCCACACTCGCAAATCCTGGATACCATCACATCGGAAAAAGCAAGAGGGGGTTTTAAAATCACATCTCATGATGCTGTTAAAGAGGACTTCAAGAAGGGCATAAATAACTCCCTTAAAGAAATACAAGAGAAAATGGGTCAAAAAAGGTGAAAGAGAAAAACACAAAAATCCTTTATGGAATATACTGGATAATATGGGTCAATAGGTAGAAGCCCTTAAAGAAGAAACATAAAAATCCCAAAGGGAATTACCAGAGAACATGGGTCAATAGGCAGAAGCCCTTAAAGAGGAATCACAAATATTCGTAAAAGAAACACAGGAGAAAACTCTGGTCAACAGGTAGAGCCCTTAAAGAGGAAACACAAAAATCCTTTAAAGAATTTCAGGAAAACACAAACAAAAAAGTGAAGGAACTGAAAAAACTATCCAGGATCTAAAAATGGAAGTAGAAAACAATAAAGAAATCACAAAGTTAGACATCTCTGGAGATAGAAACCTTGGAAAGAATTCAGGAGTCCTTGATGCAAGCACCAACAACAGAAAACAAGAGATAGAAGCAAGAATCTCAGGTGCTGAAGAACCCATAGAAAACACTGACCCAACAGTCAAAGAAAATGCAAAATGCAAAAAGCTTGTAACCCAAAATATCCAGGAAATGCAGGACAAAATGAGAAGCCAGACCTAAGGATTATAGGTATAAAAGAGGGCAAGGAATTTACATCTTAAAGGGCCAGTAAATATCTTCAACAAAATTATAGAACAAAACTTCCCTAACCTAAAGAAACAGATGCCAATGTACATACAAGAAGCCTACAGAATTCCTAACAGACTGGACCAGAGCAGAAAATTCCTCCCATCACATAATAATCAAAAACACGAAATGAACTAAACAAAGAAAGAATATAAAAAGCAGTAAGGGAAAAGGTCAAGTAATATATAAAGGCAGTACCTATCCAAATTACACCAGACTTCTCACTAGAAACTATGAAAGCTAGAAGATCCTGGTCAGATGTCATACAGACACTAAGAGAACATAAATGTCAGCCCAGACTACGATGCTCTGCAAAACTTTCAATTACCATAGGACAGAGAAAACAAGACATTCCATGAGAAAAGCAAATTTACCACAATATCTTTCCACAAATCAAGCTCTACAAAGGATAATTGGTAGAAAATACCAATACAAGGCAGGAAACCACACCCTAGAAAAAGCAATAGAGTAGATCTTTCAACAAAGCCAAAAGAAGATAGCTACACAAATAGAATTTCTCCTTTAACAAAGAAGATAACAGTAAGCAAAACTATCACTTTTCCTTAATATCACTTAGCATCAATGGTCTCAATTCTCCACAAAAAGACAAAGACTAATGGGCTGAATACATAAACAGAACCCAACATTTTGCTGCATACAAGAAACCCACCTCAGTGATAAAGGCAGACACTACTTCAGTGTCAAAGGTTGGAAAACAATTTTCCAAGCAAATGTTCCTAAGAAACAAGCTGGAGTGGCCATTCTTCTATCAGATAAAATTCACTTTCGAGCAAAAGTTGTCAAAAAAGATAAGGAGTGTCACTTCATACTGGCCAAAGGAAATGTCTACCAAGACGAACGCTCAATTCTGAACATCTGTAATCTGAACACAAGGGCACTCACATTCATAAAAGAAACTTTACTAAAGCTTAAAGCACACATTGCGCCCCACACAATAATAGTGGGAGACTTCCACACCCCACTCTCAACAATGGACAAACACGGAAACAGAGGCTAAACAGAGACACAGTGATACTAACTGAAGTTATGGACCAAATGGATCTAACAGATATTTATAGAAAATTCCACCCTAATGCAAAAGAATATACCTTCTTCTCAGCACCTCATGGTACCTTTTCCAAAATTGACCAAAATAATTAGGCCTCAACAGATACAGAAATAATAAAATTATTCCATGCACCTTAGCAGATCACCATGCCTAAGGCTGCTCTTAAGTTTAAACAAAAGCAATGAAAAACACATGGACTTTGAACAATTCTCTTCTCAATGATAGCTTGGTCAAGGAAGAAATAAAGAATGAAATTAAAGACTTTTTAGAATTTAATGAAAATGAGGACACATCATATAAAAATCCTATAGGACACAATGAAAGCAGTGCTAAGAGGAAAACTCATAGTTCTGTTGCCTCCAAAAAGAAAATAGAGAGACCTTACATATGCTTGACAGTGCACCTGAAAGCTCTAGAACATAAAGAAGCAAATATACCCAAGAGGAGTAGACAGCAGGAAATAATCAAACTCAGGGCAGAAATTAACCGAATAGAAACAAAAAGAACTATGCAAAGAATCAACAAAACCAGAAGCTGGTTCTTTGAAAAAATCGACAAGATAGATAAGCCCTTAGCCAGACAACCCAGAGGGCATGGAGGCAATATCCAAATTAATAAAATCAGAAAAGAAATGGGAGACATAACCACAGAAACTGTGGAAATTCAAAAAATCATCAGATCCTACTACAAAAGCATATACGCAACAAAGATTGAAAATGTAGATAAAATGGACAACTTTCTAAATATATAACAGGTGCCAATGATAAAACAGGATCAGATAAACCATCTATATAGTCCCATAAGTCCTGAAAAAATAGAAGCAGGTGTTCATAGTTTCCCATCAAAAAAAACAAAAACAAAAACAAAAAACAGGACCAGATGGGTTTAGTAGAGAATTCTATCATATCTTGAAAGAAGAGCTAATACTGATACTCTTCAAACTATTCCACAAAATATAAACTCAAGGAACACTACCCAACTCATTCAATGAAGCCACAATAATACTTATACCTAAACCAAACATGGACCAGATAAGGAAGGAGAAATTCAGACTAATCTCCCTCATGAACCTTGATGCAAAAATACTCTAGATTCTAGCCAAATGAATCCAAGAATGCATCAAAACTATAATTCACCACGATCAGGTAGGCTTCATCCCAGGGATGCAGTGATGGTTCAATATACAGAAATCCATCACTGTATTCCACTACATAAACAAACTAAAGAAAAAAATCCACATGGTCATTTCATTAGATGCTGAAAAGGCTTTTGACAAAACCCAGCATCCCTTCCCTCTTGGAGAGATTGGGAATCCAAGGCCCATACCTAAACATAGGGAAAGCATTATTCTGCAAACCTTTAGCCAATATCAAATTAAATAGAGAGAAACTTGAAGCAATTCCACTAAAATCAGGGACCAGATAAGGCTGCCCACTCTCTCCCTATCTATTCGATATAGTACTTTCAATCCTAGCCAGAGCAATAGGATAACAAACGTAGGCCAAAGGTATACAAATTGTAAAGAAGAAGTCAAAATATCACTATTTGCAGATGATATGATGTTATACTTAAGCAATCCCAAAACTTCCACCAGAGAACTCCTAAGGCTGATAAACAACTACAGCAAAGTTGTTGGATATAAGTTTAACTCAAACAAATCAGTAGCCTTCCTCTACTCAAAGGACAAACAAGCTGAGAAAGAAGTTAGGGAAATGACACCCTTCACAATAGTCACAAATAATATTACTACCTTGGTGTGATTCTAACGAAGCAAGAGAAAGATATGTATGACAAGAATTTCAAGCCTCTGAAGAAAGAAATCAAAGAAGATCTCAAAAGATGGAAAGATCTCCCAAACTCATGGATTGGCAGGATTAATATAGTAAAAATGGCCATTTTGCTGAAAGCAATCTACAGATTCAATGTAATCCCCATGAAAATCCCAAATCAATTCTTCATAGATCTAGAAAGAGCAATTCTCAAATTCATCTGGAATAACAAAAAACCCAGGATAGCAAAAACTACTCTTCATAACAAAAGATGTCCTGGGGGAATCACCATCCCTGACCTCAAGCTCTACTAGAGAGCAATAGTGATAAAAACTGTTTGGCATTTGGTATGGAGACAGGCAGGAAGATCAATGGAATATAGAATTGAAGACCCAGAAGAGATCCACATACCTATGGCCACTTGATATTTGACAAAGAAGCCCAAAACATCCAGTGAAGAAAGACAGCATTTTAGCAAATGGTGCTGGATCAACTGGAGGTCAGCATGCAGAAAAATGCAAATTGACCCATTCTTATCTCCTTGTACAAAGCTCAAGACCAAGTGGATCAAGGGCCTATACATGAAAACCAGGCACACTGAAGCTTATAGAGGAGAAAGTGGGGAAGAATCTTGAACACATGGGCTCAGGAGAAAATTTCCTGAATAGAACACCAACAGCTATGCTCTACGAACAAGAATCAACACATGGGAACCTCATAAAACTGCAAAGCTTCTGTAAGGCAAAGGACAAGGTCCATAGGACAAAACGACAACCAACTAATTGGGAAAAGATCTTTACCAATCCTACATTCGATAGAGGTATAATATCCAGTGTAGACAAAGAACATAAGAAGTTAGATGCCAGAGAGTCAAATAACCCTATTAAAAAATGGGGTACAGGAGTGAAATAGGGAATTCTCAACTGAGGAAATTTAAATGGCTCTGAAGCACCTAAAGAAATCTTCAACAGCCTTAGTTATCACGGAAATCCAAATCAAAACAACACTGAGATTCTACCTCACACTGGTCAGAATGGCTAAGATGAAAACCTCAGGGACCAGCATATGCTGGATGGGATGTGGGGAAAGAGGAATATTTCTCCATTATTGGTGGTACTGCAAGCAGGTAAAACCATTCTGCAAATCATTTTGGCAGTTCCTCAGAAAATTAGACATAGTATTACCTGAGGATCCAGCTATACCACTCTAGGTCATATATGCAAAAGAGGCTCCTATATGTGATAAGGACACATGTTCCAATATTTTCATAGCAGCCTTATTTATAATAGCCAGAACCTGGAAAGAACCCAGATTTCCTTCAACAGAGGAATGGATATAGAAACTGTGTTATATATACTATTCAGCTACTAAAAACAATGGATTCATGAAAATCTTAGGCAAACTGAAGGAACTAGAAAGTGTCATCCTGAGCGAGGTAACCCAATCACAAGAGAACATACATGGTATGCACTCACTGATAAATGGATGTTAGTCCAAAAGCTCAAAATAAACAAGTAACAATTCACAGACCACAGGAAGATCAAGAGGAAGGAAGACTGAAGTGAGGGTACTCTGGTTTCTCTGAGAAAGGGACAAAATACTCACAGGAGCAATAAAGGAAACAAAGTGTGGAGCAGAGACTGAAGGAAAGGCCACATAGAGACTGCACTACCTGCAGATTCTTCCTATAAACAGTCACTAAACCCCAACACTATTATGGATGACAAGAAGTGCATACCAAAAGGAGCATGTCATGGTTGTCCCCAGAGGGGCCTTTCGAGAGCCTTACACATACAGAGGCAGATGCTAGCAGCTGACCATTGGACTGGGCGTGGGCTCCCCAATGGAGGAGCTGGAGGGTGTTCTGGAGGAGCTGAAGGGGTTTACAGCCCCATGGGAAGAACAAGATGTCTACCATCCAGAAGCTCCAGGACTCCCAGGGAAGAAACCATTGACCAAGGGGTACAAATGGTTCTAGCCAAAAATGTGGCAGAAGAATGCCTTTTCTGGCACCAATGGGAAGAGTGGTCATTTGACTGGTGAAGGCTCAAAAGATGCCCAAACAAAGGGAAATGGGGGGGGGGGAGTTGGTAGGGTGGAGGGGCATATACTGGGATGCAAGGGGGTGGGAGGAGGGATTGGAGGTTTTCAGGGAGGGGGCATACCGGTAAGGCTTAGCATTTGAAATGTAAATAAAGATTATATTGTATACAATATAAAGGGTCAAAAAAAAGGAAAATAAAAGAATGATATGAGTAATGCCCTTCAAGGAATGAAGGAGAACATGGGTAAACAGGTAGAAGCCCTTAAAGAAGAAACACAAAAATCCCTTAAAGAATTACAGGAAAAGACAAACAAACAAGTGAAGGAACAGAAGAAAACCATCCAGGAGCTAAAAATGAAGGTAGAAACAATAAAGAAAATACAAACGGAAACAACTCTGGAGTTAGAAAACCTCGGAAAGAAATCAAGAGTGATATATGCAAGTATGAACAACAGAATACGTGAGATAGAAGAATTAAATTCAGATGCAACTGATACCATAGAAAACATTGGCACATCAGTCAAAGAAAATGCAAAATGCCAAATGTTTCTAACCCAAAATATCCAGGAAATCCAGAACACAATGAGAAGACCAAACCTAAGGATTATAGGTATAGAAGAGAGTGAAGATTTCCAGCTTAAAGGGCCAGTAAATATCTTCAACAAAATTATAGAAGAAAATTTCCTTAATCTAAAGAAAGAAATGAACATACAAAAAGCCTACAGAACCTCAAATAAGTTGGACCAGAAATGAATTCTGTACCATCACATAATAATCAAAATACCAAATGCACTAAACAAAGAAAGAATATTAAAGCAGTAAGGAAAAAAGGGCAAGTAACATATGGAGGCAGACCTATCATAACTACACCAGACTTCTCACCAGAGACTATGAAAGCTAGAAGATGCTGGACAGATATTATACAGACCCTAAGTGAAAAAAAAATGCCAACCCAGACTACTATACCCAGCAACACTCTCAATTGTCTTGTATGGAGAAACCAAGATATTCCATGACAAAAGCAAAGTTACACAATATCTTTCCACAAATTCAGGACTACAAAGGATAATAAATGGAAAACACCAACACAAGGAGGGAAACTACACCCTAGAAAAAGCAAGAATGCAGTCTTCTTTCAACAATCCCCAGAGAAGATAACCATACAAATATAAGAATACCATCAAAAATAACAGGAAGCAACAACAACTATTTCTTAATATCACTTAACATCAATGTACTCAATCCCCCAACCAAAAAATAGAGACTAACAGATTGGATATGTACACAGGACCCAACATTTTGCTGAATATTGGAAATGCACCTCAATGTCAAAGGAACACACTACCTCAGATTAAAGGGCTGAAAAGCAATTTTCCAAGCAAATGGTCCCAAGAAACAAGCTGGAGTAGCCATTCTAATATCGAATAAAATCGACATTCAAACAGAAGTCATCAAAAAGATAAGGAAGGACATTTCAGAAACATCAAAGGAAAAATGTGCCAAGAAAAACTCTCAATTCTGAATGTCTATGCTCCATATGCAAGGGCACCCACATTCATAAAAGAAACTTTATTGAAGCTGAAAGCACACATTTCACCTCACACAATAATTGTGCAGGACTTCAACACTCAACTCTGATCAATGGACAGATTAGGAAAACACAAAATAAAGAGAGACACAGAGAAACTAACAGAAGTTATGGACCAAATTGATTTAACAGATATCTGTAGAACATTTCAACCTAAAGCAAAAGAATATACTTTCTTCTCAGCACCTCATGGTAGCTTCTCCAAAACCGACCATATAATTGGTCACAAAACAGGCCTCAACAGATACAAGAAGACTGAATTAACACCATGCCTCCTATCAGATCACCACAGACTAAAGATGGTCTTCTAAAGCAACAAAAACAACAGAAAGCCCACATACATGTGGAAACTGAATAACATTCTACTCAACAATTCCTTGGTCAAGGAATAAAGAAAGGAAGAAATTAAAGACTTTTAAAAAATTGAATGAAAATGAAAGCACAGCATACCCAAATTTATGAGACACAATGAATGCAGTTCTAAGAGGAAATCGCATAACTCGGAGTGATTCCAAGGAAAGAAAGAAAGAAAGAAAGAAAGAAAGAAAGAAAGAAAGAAAGAAAGAAAGAAAGAAAGAAAGAAAGGAAGGAAGGAAGGAAGGAAGGAAGGAAGGAAGGAAGGAAGAAAGAAAGAAAGAAAGAAAGAAAGAAAGAAAGAAAGAAAGAAAGAAAGAAAGAAAGAACTCGAAAGATCATACACTAGCAGCTTGATAGCACATCTGAAGGCTCGAGAACAAAAGAAGCAAATACACCCAAAAGGACTAGACAACAAATCCGGGGCTGAAATCATCTAAGAAGAAACAATAATAACTATACAAAAAAAAATCAATAAAACCAGGAGCTAGTTCTTTGAAAAAATCAACAAGATAGATAAACCCTTTGCCAGACTAATCAGAGGGCACAGAAAAAGTATCCAGATTAACAAAATCAGAAATGAAAAGGGAGATATAACAACAATAGAAATTGAGGAAATCCAAAAAAATCATCAGATCCTACAAAAAAGCCTATACTCACCACTACGGAAAATCTGAATGAAATGGGCAATTTCCTAGACATATACCAAATACCAAAGTTAAATCAGGATCAAATAAACCACCTAAACAGTCCCATAACCCCTAATGTAATAGAAGCAGTCACTGAAAGTCTCCCATCAAAAAGAAGCACAGGACTAGATGGTTGTAGTACAGAATTCTATCATCCCTTCAAAGAAGACGTAATACCAATATTCTTCGAACTATTCCACAAAATAGAAACAGAAGGAAAACTGCCCAACTCATTCTTTGAAGCCACAATTATCCTTAAATCTAAACTACACAAAGATCAAACAAAGAAGAGAAATTCAGACCAATTTCTCTTATGAATATCGATGAAAAATACTCAATAAAATTCTTGCAAACCAAATCCAAGAACACAACAAAACGATCATTAACCATTGTTAAGTAGGCTTTATCCCAGGAATGCAGCGATGGTTCAATGTACTGAAGTCCATCAACATAATACACTACATAAACAAATTCAAAGAAAAAAAGCAAATGATCATTTCATTAGATGCTGAAAAAGCATTTGACAAAATTCAACATCCCTTCATGTTGAAAGTCTTGGAAAGTTCAGGAATTCAACGCCCAAACCAAAACACAGTAAACGCAATATACAGCTAACCAGTAGCCAACACCAAACTAAATGGAGAGAAACTTAAAGCAATCTCACAGAAATCAGGGACTGGACAAGGCTGGCCTCTCTTTTCATATCTATTCAATATACTACTTGTACTTCTAGCAAGAACAATTAGACAACAGAAGAAGGTCAAAGGGATACAAATTGGAAAGGAAGAATTAAACTATCACTATTTGTGGATGATATGACAGTGTACTTAAGTGACCCCATAAACTCTACCAGAGGACTCCTACAGTTGATAACTTCAGCAAAGTCTCAGGATATAAAATTAACTCAAAGAAATCAGTAGTCTTCCTGTACTCAAAGGATAAACAGGCTGAGAAAGAAATTAGGGAAACAACACCATTCACAATAGTCACAAACAATATAAAATAGCTTGATGTGACTCTAACTAGAGAAGTGAAAGATCTATATGACAAGAACTTCATTTCTCTGAATAGAGAAGTTGAGAAGACCTCAGAAAATGGACAAATCTCACATGTTCGTGGATTGGCAGGATTAATGCAGTAAAAATGGCCATCTTGCCAACAGCAATCTACAGATTCAATGCAATGCCTATCAAAATTCTAACTCAATACTTCATAGAGTTCTAAAGAGCAATTCTCAAATTCATCTAGAATAACAAAAAACCCAGGATAGCTAATACTATTTTTATAATAAGACAACTTCTGTGGGAATCAGCATCTTGTACCTCAAGCAGTACTACAGAGCAATAGTGATAAAATCTGCATGTTAAGCAGAGGTCCTGCCAAGGGAGAATTGACCTCCAGTGAGTGTTTTGACTTCTGGATTTAGAGGTGAGATCCCATTTTCTCTCTGGTGACAGTCCAAGGTGGATAAGGCCAGGAGCACAGGGAGCACAGGACTGTCAGAGCAGCTGGGACAGGATCCTTTGGGGCTCCATCTAGATGCAGTCCCTCTTTGCCAGGGTAGAACTGGTCTCCCAGGGGTTCTGAGACAGGATTACAGACCCAAAGGCAGGACAAGCTCTAGCCAGTATCAGCAGGATCAACTAACAGCAGAAATAACCAGCTGGTGAAAGACAAACACAAGAACATTACCAACAGAAACCAAGATGACATGGCATCATCCGAATCTAGTTATCCCACAACAGCAAGTTCTGGATACCCCAACACATGAAAAGCAAGATTTGGATTTAAAATCACAGCTCATGATGCTAATGGAGTACTTCAAGAAGGACACAAATAATTCCCTTAAAGAAATACAGGAAAACACAGGTAAACAGGTAGAAGCCCTTAAAGAGAAAACAGAAAAGTCACTTAGAAATTACAGGAAAACACAAGCAAACATGTGAAAAACTGAACAAAACCAGTCGGGATCTAAACATGGAAGTAGAAACAATAAAGAAATCATAAAGGGAAGCAAATCTGGAGATAAAAAACCTAGGAAAGAAATTAAGAGTCATAGGTGCAAGACTCAACAACAGAATCAAAGAGAGAGAAACGAGAATTCCAGGTGCAGAAGATACCATAGAAAACATTGACAACAGTCAAACAAAATGCAAAATGCAAAAAGCTCCTAACCCAAAACATCCAGGAAATCTGGGACACAATGAGAAGACCAAACCTAAGGATTATAGGTATAGAAAGAAGAGAGCAAAGATTTCTAGCTTAAGGGACCAGTAAAGGTCTACAACAAAATTATAGAAGAAAACTTCCCTAACCTAAAGAAAGAGATGCACATGAACTTACAAGAAGCCTACAAAACTCTAAATAGATTAGAACAGAAGAGAAATTCCTCCCATCACATAATAATCAAAACACCAAATGCACTAAACAAATAATATTAAAAACAGTAAAGGAAAAATGACAAGTAGCATATAAAGGCAGACTTATCAGAATTACACCAGACTTCTCACCAGAGACTATCTTACCTTGTCAATATAGTACTCAAAGTCCCAGGCAGAGCAATTAGACCACAAAAGGAGGTCAAAGAGATACAAACCGGAAAGGATGAATTCAAACTATCACTATTTGCAGATGATATGATAGTATACTTAAGTGACCATGAAAATTCCACCAGAGAACTTCTAAACAAATTCAGTCAAGTAGTTTGATATAAAATTAACTCAAACAAATCAGCAGACTTCCTATACTCAAAGGATAAAGAGGCTGAGAAAGAAATTAGAAAAAATGATATCCTTCACAACAATCACAAGTAATATAAAATACTTTGGCATGACTCTGAACTTCAAGTCTCTGAAGAAAGCAATTGAAGAAGATCTCAGAAGATGGAAAAATCTCCCTTGCTCATGAATTGGCAGGGATAATATAGTAAAAATGGCCATCTTGTCAAAAGCAAGATTCACTGCAATCC
>BTHU01000113.1:0-22000 GCA_036184795.1 Tokudaia tokunoshimensis
CTCACGGTGAGGATTCTATTCAGTGAAGACAGGCTCACAACAAACTCGAAAGGATTCTCAAAAAGTCCTGTAATTCTGAGTAGGGAACATTTGGAATTGTCATGTAAAGAAATGAAGTAAAAACAATGAAAGATCTTTTATTTTTTACTTTAAAAATTATTTCTTTTAAGTACGCATGCACGAATTTGTGTGTGTGTGTGTGTGTGTGTGTGTGTGTGTGTGTACATATGAGAACAGATGTCTATTATATATTCAAGGATGCTCTTGACCTGCTTATCTTTCTGTGTACAACTCTAAGTACTGTAATTACTGGCATGCTCCACCACGTCTGGTTTATGCAGTGCTGGGGACTGAACCTAGGGTTTTGTGCACGTGAGCCAATCTTTCTACCAACTGAGCAACCCAGGCCCCCGTCTTTGTTCTTCTATTGTGTGATTATTGACCTTTTTCTTTCCAGAAACAGCTCTTGTCAAGGTGCTCCAAACTCAGTAAACTCTTCATCATTTTATCCTATTTGTTCTTTACCAAATTGATTAACCAACTTCCTCTCTTAAAAGAGTTTCCTTTTCCTTTATCAAACCCACTTCTACAGTGAAAGATTAACTTGGCAGGTCTGAGTTGTCCAAAACCTCAACATTTGAAAGAAGGTTTGCCCTTGACTGCTTATTGAGAGTCAGCCTCCAGGCCCTTGAAACTACTCAGTCAAAGGTGTTTTTGTTTACCTGCAACCTTTAGCCAAGCCAGATGGTTTATGTTCAGAATGTTATTTATGATAGGGGCCTTGGGTTACATGATACCAGTATAACCTTTGGGAATGCTGGAGACTGAATTACTAAGGTCAGCCATGCTGGCAATGATGTGAGCAGACAGACCCGTATGAATAGCTTTGAGGGCTTGGAGAGATAGGTCAGGGATAAAGTGCTCGCCTTGTAAACAGATGGACCTGAGTTCTATCCCCAGAATGCATGCCAAAAAGCCCTGTGTAGTGATGTGCGCTTGTAATTCCAGTGCTGAGGAAACAGAGGCAGGTGGATTCCCTCAGACTTGCTTGTCAGCTGGTCAGTCATACTTAGCAAGTTTAAGGCCTGTCTGGAGAAATAAAGTGGACAGGCCTGAGGAACAATAGCTGAGGTGGCTATACTATGGCCTTCACATTAGCAAGCAGACACATACACACATATCACACACACAGACACACACACTCACACACACACCTTTGAATACCAAGGTCTGGGCAAGCTTCCCTGGTGTGCAATACTTTGTGAGTCTTGCCTTATGTGGTTGCTGGGAAAATTAAGATCTGCTCAGGGGTCTACTGGGCAAGGAAAACTATAAGCTTCTGTGTGGTCTTTCCTGGTCTCTGCTTATATTCCATTTTTTCCCTGTTGATTTTAAGGTATATAAATAACTGTAAATGTAACAACTGTAAATGTAACAGTTTTTATCACTTCTATGAGACCTTCTAAAGGATCAACCCCCCCTGCCAAAAGTGGTCTTGAGAATTCCTGAAAACAGTCACCCCTTCAGTTCAGTTAAAACAACCTTAAAATAATCATATTCTGACTGCCATTTATTGAGCTAAGTTCCACATATAGACTGGATAAGAAACCTTTTTCCTGGTTTGTTTAGTTTTGATTTTTAAAATATTAAGAAAATGCATGGCCTGGTTTTCACAGAAGTTAGCAAGAGGAGCCAGACACATCAACAGGCCATTTCCATAGAACCAGACAAATACCCTCATTAATCACGATGATTAGACAAATCTTGCTATCTTTGTACTCCTAAGACCTATAGACATCAGTAACTAGTTTGCTGAATCACTGAAAAAGCAAAATGTAAATATGGAATTCTTTCCCCACTTACACTTTTGGTAGTATTGATCCCTTGGTACAAAGGGATTTTTCCAGTCTTCCACCTTCCATCCTCATTTTTAGTCTCTTCCCATGCCAGGGCATTGTTGCTATTTTTCACGAACACTCGAAGTTTTCCTACTTTGTCCCCAGCCAGCCGGTAATCAAAGAGCAAACAGAAGTTGCTTTGGGGTGTCAAGTTGGGAAGGAGAAGTTTCAATCGGCCAATATTCTTCTTGTGCCCTGCCAGTGCAGGGACTGCCATATAGTAACCAACATCTTTAAGAGCACGAAAGTCTGGGATAAAGGGTCTGACTGTAATACAGAAACTAGCTAGAAAAATGAACAACAGTCTCCCATAGGAAGTGCTGAGGCCTTTAACATTTCAATAGGTTACGCAAACATGAGCCATGTGGATTGGACAGTTGAAATCTTTTCCTATATAGAGAAGAAATCTAAGGGTCAGCAAACTGAGGGATTGTCCACATCCATAAGAAAATAGGAATATGATGGAATAGCCAATAAGCACTGAAGGTGATTTGCAGCTAATGAGTTCCAGAACATTTCCACCTTGATTAATTGACTCTTAGCATGCATTTCCCACTGAATCAACGATATATATTACATGATTGGCTTGTGCTGTTGCTAAGACAAAACATCCTAGTAAAAGTAACATAAGGGAGGACACTGTTTGGCTCACAGATTCAAGGATATGCATGGCCCATGGTGGTGGAGGAATGTGGGACCGTGAAAGGCAGCCTGGTTCCTGGTTGAGCTAAGGCTAGAAACTCCAGTGACACTGAAGGGGCGGTAGGCATTTCACCTGATTCCCAGGCATTAGGCCCCTGTCACTAGTCACAGACCCACCCCCCCCCCCCATAGATTTGTGGCCATCAGCAATGCCCAAAGCCCCTGCACAGGTAGAGGACATGACCTGTGGTCATGTAGGCCCAAGACAGATCTTCGTTTTAATGAAACACTTAAAGGCCTGGAGGTTTAGCCAATAAGCTTTCCTTCCCAGACACTCCTCCCTGCAAAAGGTATTTAACTTCAGGCTCGCCCTGAGAAGTGGGATATGGTTTCACTCATCCACTTTTTGCCATGACACTAAATGTCTTAAAACCATGGACTGCCTCTTTTCATTGGGATCCGCTGTGGGGAGCCATGGAGATGGCCTTTGCCTATAGAGCCGCTGTCTAATCTCTCATAGAAGGCCTCTCTGTGCTCCCAGCCTCAGCCATCAGCAAGCCAAGCCTAAGCTCAAGCCAACTGCTGACAAGCCAAGGACTCTCCCTCATGGGACCAGCAGGAGCTCCTCTCTACCCCCCCCCTCGGCCCCGGGCTAGATCCAGCCCACAGGCCCCCACTCCATTCTTAGCTCTTCCGTGGCAGCCAACGGCGTCTGGGTGTCCAAGAGTTTGAGAACCAGATGGCCCCAAACTAGCTCCAGCCATCCTATGCCTCAGACTGCACTTCCCCACTCCCTGGAGCAGTGTCCCAGGGCTGTTCTT
The DNA here is from genome assembly GCA_036184795.1 of Tokudaia tokunoshimensis. Classification (NCBI taxonomy): domain Eukaryota; kingdom Metazoa; phylum Chordata; class Mammalia; order Rodentia; family Muridae; genus Tokudaia; species Tokudaia tokunoshimensis. Next base: position 3,362 of record BTHU01000113.1, read on the forward strand.
ATGCTCGACAGGGTAAGTGAGGTCAACTTCCAGAGTTCCCACCTACCTGAGAGAGGCTGAGCTCTGTGGTGGAGCGAATGTGGGACTCATAACCTTACAGAGGAAGGTGTGGCAGCAGGAGCTTGAGGCTACCAGTCGCACTGCATTCACTATCAGGAAGCAATGATGACAGCTCAAGCTCAGCTCCCTTTCTCCTTTTTATCCAGTCTTGGACCCCAGCCCAAGGAATGATGCTGTCCTCATTCTGAGTGGATATCCCCATGTCAATGTAAAGCTAGATAATCCAACACTGACATCCCCGAGGCTAATCCACTCTAGACAGTCTTTCACAGGTATGCCAGGTGATTCCAGATCTTATTAAGTTAACAATCAATATTAGCCATCACAAGTATGATGGCCATCTACTTAGGTGGATCCAGATAGAAATGTCTCATCAAAATGCCCTTGACCCGTCTTGTCCTAATGATTTCTTGAGGCTCAACCACCACCATGTGTTAGCATATCATTCTTGCATTCTGATGTAGGATGACCAGAGTTATATTTCCTTCTATGCTTGCAAACCATCTAAGTATCTCGTAACCTGGGGAAGTGGACTTTTTGTCTATCTCTATTCTTTTCATTATGGCTTTGGTAAACTTAAGCAACTCTTTAAAATTATTATTTTATATGTATGGATGCTTTATCTCTATATATTTTGTACATGGGCATCCCTGATACCCCTAGGGTCCAGAAAAAGGCACTAGATCACCTGGAACTAGAATTACAGATGGTTGTTAGATGCCGTGTAGGTGCTGGAAATCAAACCCAGGTCATCTGGAAGAACAGCCATTGCTCTTAACCACTGAGATATTTCTCCAGCCTTAACTAAAACAATTCTTACACAGCATGATCTGAAGAAGTTGACAAGAAAATATTCCCATAGAAGCTGGGAGGAAAACACTGGGGATAGCGTGTAGTATTCTGGTACAATTCCTGGAGACACTTGTGTGACCCTGGTTGATGCTGCCTTAGTCTTCACTGGATCCTTCACTGGTGGGTCCTCTTCCCCAACAAAAGCATAATTCTGCTAGGTGGGCAAGTTGATCCTCAGTAACAACCACTTGACAAAGAACAACACTTAAAATATACTTAAAATCATTCTGGCAATATGCAATATCTTTGCTGTGTAATTCTCCCATGTTCCTAAGTGGCCAGACTTGTACTCTCTTGTCTCTGTTTCTTCGTTTACATTGATTAAAGTACAATCTGAGGCTAGGACATGAAAGAGATTTAAGGATGACAGAACATGTGGAATGCTAAGCCTAAGGTATATATATATAAGTGAGCAAAATACTCTATTCAAGGCCAGCTACTCTTTGGGCATTAACCAGAGCCAGGCATGTGCTATTATTAAAGAGCCTTATCCCTTATTAATCTCTAAGCACGAGGAGCTGTTTCTCAGTGGGATGGTATATTATTTCTATAAAAGCATCACCAAAGTTTGTAACCATCATACCTGCTATGGTTAATATTGATTGTCAGTTTAGAATCACCTATGAGACAAGCCTCTGGGCATGCCTATAAGAGACTGTCTAAGATAGATTAGCTTTTGGAATGTCTGTGGGATTATCTAAGTTTCAATTGGGTGGGAAAATCTACTCAGAATGCGGGCAGCACCACTCCTTGGGCTAGGGCCCAGGGCTGGATAATAAAGAGAGAGGAGGAGGAGCTTGAGCATTCACCAAGCAAAGCTCCAGGATGCCTGGTGAAGTTTGAATGTCAAATAAACATGTTTAATTCATACCAAGAAGTCTATTTATCTCAAATGAAGGCATCCTGTACTTTACCCAGTAAACCTCTCTTCTGCGATCTCTTCAATCCCAGCTGAAGCCTGCTTTCAGCTTTCCTTGAGGGTTCATCCCTCCAATAATATTAACGTATCCCATGTTTCTCATCTACACTTAGCTTTGTAGGGGAAGGCAAGACTATGTAGAGACCTGGTGGAACTGTTGGAAGGGAGAAGTTATGATGTGAGTGCTTCAGAAGCTGAGAACCTAGGGGTCAATCTCAAATCGAGTGTTTGCAAATAAAAGAAGACTTCTCACTGGCGGGGATATTCAATGTGAGACAATGCTGACCAGGTGAGCTGTGAATCTGGGGTCCCCGAGTGCTACAGCTTTGGTAACACCAATATCTAAAATCCCATGTTAAAAAAGAGGAGAAACTTGTGTTAGTTTTCAAGACTGTTTCTCCAAAGGTGTATTACATCTTGTTAAACTTGTCCACTGCCCTTGAATCTTTAGTGAGGGGCCCACTAGAACGACTGTTGTGTGGGATATATTCCTTCTACCCCAATTGCTAGCTCTAACAGGGGTTCTTGATAGAGATCAAGACCCTCTGACTGCAGGTGCAGGCTTGCAAGGAAATATCTTGGGAAGGAATTTGTCCTAAGGAAGATGTTTTAACTCAAGGCTGAGCCTGTACATCCCCAAAGAAATACAATTCTACTGGTGAGGACCTGGAGTCTGGAGATGTATAGCAGTTGTTCCAGTTACATGGCCAGTCTTCAGGAGAGCAGGATTCAATATGTGTTCCAAATAGTGTCTGCAAGCCAAGCACTCCACCCAAGAGGGAGTCAGGACCCAGCAACAGAGTTGAAGCAGACACCACAAAAGCCAGGAAGTTTATGGCTCAGAACTAATGCTGGGAACAATCCAAGGCCAGGTGGTCAAAGTGAATTCCTTGGATAACAGAAAGGAAAGCTGAATCTTGAGTTTAGGTCATTAACTTGACATTTCATAGTGGTTTTGATCCTCATCGGAGAGATGACTGTGGTAACTCCAGTGTAAATAGAGGTCTCATTACCTTTAAAAGATTTATTTTCTATCAAAATGCAAAATGAAAACTACAGAGGACTGTGGCTGGCAAGCTGGCAAAAAGGGAGATCTCAGAAAGAAGAGGGTAAATATAAAAGAGGCATGCTGGGACGCATTTCCTGGGTCGTGTGGGAAAGAGAAGGATGAGGAGGAAGTCAAGGCTATACCAAGTTACTCATCCATCAGAGGTCAAAGGTTCCCAAAGATGGTAAACAATTGTGATCTAAGCAGGGACAGGAATTAGCATCCAGTAGTAACAACCTTCCCTACTCCCAGAACAAGAGGTAGGGAAATTTAAATACCATTGTCTCGATCAGCAGGATTCCAGTCAAAATCATCGTCTCTATCCTGTTTCCAATCACAGACCCCAAGATCAAAGCTGCAGTCAACTGAGATGTTTAAGTCTGCTAAAAAAAAGAAAGAAAGAAAGATAGAAAGGAAGAAAGGAAGGAAGAGAAAGAAAAAACAAACACATTCAGAACCATTAAGAACATTACAAAAGTAGCTAATTTGGAGCTCTGGAAGGCAAAGCCATGGGTTTAGGCGAGTAGAATATAGATCATACTAACTGGCATGCTTGCAGGGGTAGATTAAACCAGAGACACTATTTTTTAGACTTTTAAATTTTATGTGTACGCATGTTTTGCCTGCAGGACCATTTGTGCACTATGTGTGTGCCTGGTGTCCATGGAGGTAAGGAGAGGGCGTTATATCTCCCGGCACTGGAGTTACAAATGATTGTGAGCCACCGTGTGGATGGAAACAGAAGCCGGGTCCTCTGCAAGAGCAGCGCTTGCACTTAACCCGCTGACCCATCTCTCCACATACCCTATTTTTGAGTTACATCTATAAAGTCATTCTCAACAAATTCTGTTGTAATCTTCGAGAATAAAAGCAAAGGAGCTAGAAAGATGACTCCGTGGTTAAGAGCACAGTGCCCCTCACTAGTGAAGCAAAGCAGGCTGTTTACAAAACTCAAGCCAGGGACTGAAAACAAAGCTCGGAAAACAAGTGTTTGTGGGATGCTCAGCCTTACTTAGGACATCTAAGTCACACCCCTCTCTCCAAGGTTCAGGTATTCCGTAATAGTGAGAGAAAACGGACCAACACACACACATCCAACCAGTATTTCCCCTGCCCTACACCACCTCCAAACCAGATAGTTATAGATAGCCCCTGTGCCCCTAAGGTAGTGGCTCTCAACCTTCCTAATGCTGCAACCCTTTAATACAGTTAGTTCCTCATGGTGTCGGGACCACTGGCCTCGCCAACCATAAAATCATTTTGTTGCTACTTCATAACTATAAACTTGCTACTGTTATGAATCTTAACCTACATAGCTGATATGCAGGATATCTGATATGTAACCCTGTGAAAGGTTGAGAACCACTGTCTTAAGACCTTCTGCATTCCTACCCATAATCCTAGCACTGGGAGACAAAAGTAGGATGATGACCACAAGTTGAGATTAGTCTGAGCTATAGACATAGAGTGAGACAGTGTCTCAAAGAATTAACATTATTTTTAATGTTATCTTTTACTAATTAACATTAACTATAACTAACATTTATATTTCAGCAAAAATATAACTCCTTACAATATTAGTGGTACATTTAAAGATGAAAATAATGTGCTAACTGTCAAGTACCATTCAGAAGCATTCTTGTTAATTTGTTATAAAATGATCATATAAAAAAGTGATGATTTTGAAATGATAACCACAAAATAGTCATGAAATCATGTTAATGACATTTAACAAATGTTTATTCAAGCATTAACTATAGCAACATAAAACTGGAATTGTGGAGCATGCAAAGTCAGAAGGTTTTTGGACTCTGAAAACTCAAATGACAGAAAGAACCAGCCTGCTGAATGCTCTAAAAGGCACATTCACAGTTTTGACTTCTGTAACAGAATTGTTCCCTTTCAGCTGTGTGGTCAGAAAAAACTCTCAGGGAAGGGAGACCTGAACAGCATGAAAAGGGTTCTAAGACGTTGGAGAGAGAGACGTGTTTGAAAATCCTAAAAAGTTTTTCAGCTTAGTAGTGAGGGCAGGTAGTATTGTTTCATTCTCCTATGCTTCAATTTTAGCACAGCATAGTGAGTTACAGTCTGATCTGTTACTAATTTATAAAACTATCTGTAGATTAGTTAAAAATTTCTGTGTGAAATTCATAGAAATTGACTGTGTTTTACACTAGCACTCTAATCTCTTAACTTCAACAGGATCTTTGTTAACTGGTTGGATAGAGTGAAACATCATTGCTAGCTGCCTTGAAACTCCTGTCCTCATCTGTGAATTGGCAGTGCAACTACCCATAGAACAGAGGATACATGTTCTTGCCAAGGGAAGCCCCTGGCAAATGACAGAGTAAACGAGAGGTAGATCAACACGGAGACATGGATGAAGCTCAGATGAAGAGCCTGGTGTAGAGGAATGGGCAGGGCTATGCTGAGGCTTGGATAGTTTGCACACTATAAGGTTTCCTTCCCAACTTATCTTACTTCCTCCAGCAAATTTATTTATTTTCAACCATGTTTTCTCCGTTCCTGTATGATCTTTTAAACTTTGTTGTTGTATTGCTACCTTTTGCAAGTTGAAACATTCTCCTCCTGAAGGGAGGAAATACATGAATTTCACAAGTCTTCAGGAAAACAAAAAACAAAAAACCTGCAAGTACCTCAAATTCCAGAAACTTAGAAGATTACAAGGACACTCTCCATAAAAGCAGTAATTTTAGAGAGGCTTGCAGGAGGCAGGGCTTTGTAGTAGGCAGGTGACTTTGAGCTACCTATCTTCCTTAAATAATTTCAATAAATTGGATCACTAAGCAAAAAAAAAAAAAAAAAAAAAAAAAAAAGACCTTCTGCAACTATTCAAATGATCCAATCTTATATGGTGTCTCTCCTGCCCCATCTCCCTTGACTTTACTCTTACAGAAACCTTAAAGACCTTTGGCCTAGTTTTCCACTAGGTCCTCCTCTTGCTCAGTGTGTCCCCCTTCTCTTGGGAGTGTACATAATAAATCACTGTTTCAATGGCTTTGGCCTCATGTTGTCACCTAGTCACCTCCACTAGTGAAAATCCAATGGTCATTTCATGATTCCAATCAACACTCCTGTTAGACATTTGCCAGGGGCATATTGGATCAAATAGGCTGACCTACTGACGGTTTTGAACATGTTCCATTTTGTTGTTGTTGTTATTTGTTATGGCAAAATGGCTGTGCAGTTCAGATGTATCAGAGGAATATGTGGGAACTCAGCCAGTGCAGGACTTGAGCCAGTGTGTCAGGTTACCTTTACATATAGCAGATGTCGGCAAGCCTAGCACCTTGGCCTACTGTCTATTTTTGTAAAGGCATATGGTAGCATGCCTTTCCACTTACTTATATGGTATCATATTCCCTTAAGCTACAAGGACAAAGGGATCCTTGAGCTACAGAGACCAGATGGCTCCCAAGGCCTTCACCTATTTGCTCTCTGGCCCTTTCCACAGAAGAGTGTGCTGACTCATGAGGTATGATAAGGGTAAGACAGTACTGTGAAAGAAGGCAAAAGGCCAAGGGGCTTCTGATTTAAAACTAAGGCTGACCTCTCACTTCAATTTGAGGGATTCAGCTGCTTGTGCCAAAGGATCAATGAACAGAAAGAGGATAAGCAGTCTTCTTTTCTCTCCGGGGTTTCTCTGTATATCTCCAACTGGCTGAAACTCACCACCACATAGATCAGAATGGTTGCCAATTTACAGAGCTCCACTTGCCACCGCCTCCAGAATGCTGGGATTAGCATTCTGCGTACTATCGTGATAGGCCATCCTTTTCTTAGTTTTGTTTTGTTTTTGTTTGTTTGCTTGTTTTCTTGATACAGGTTATTCTGCATAGCCTTAGCTAGCCTGGAACTAACTCTGCAGACTAGACTGGCCTCAAACTCACAGAGATCTATTTGCCTCTGCCTCCTGAGTGCTGAGGTTAAGGGTGTACCCCACCACCTCCCAGCTTCTTAAAAATTTTTAAAATTACATTTTAACTATGCATGGGGAGGCCATAGGATAGTCTGTGGAAGTCAGCGCTGTCCTTCCCCCATGTGGTTCTTAGGCATCAAAATCAGGTCATTAGGCTTGGTGGCAGGAGCTTTTTACCTTCTGAGCCATCATGCTGGGCCACACATTGGTTTTTGTTTGTGTGTTTATTTGTTTGACTCATCTCAATTTGCCAAAAGTTTTTTTTTATCTCCACAAACATCATGTCATTTAATTTGATTATCAAAAATATCTGTCATTGGACCTTCAATAAATCTAAAATTCCTAAGTGACTTATTCAGGCAACACAGATACTGAGTGCTGGAACTGAGCCTGAATTCTAAATCAAACTGAGACCCATGACCGTCCAAGGGTTGAGTTTGGCTTTGGGATCGGACAGCATTAAAAGGAGACCGAATATCGTATCAGAGGTAATATGATGGGGATCTTAAAGGGAAAGAGGCTTTTTTTTCTTTTTCTTTTTGGTTTTTCGAAACAGGGTTTCTCTGTGTAGCCCTGGCTGTCCTTGAACTCATCTGTAGAGCAAGCTGGCCTCGAACTCAGAAATCCGCCTGCCTCTGCCTCCCAAGTGCTGGGATTAAAGATATGCGCCACCACTGCCCGGCTTAAGAGGCTTTCTTTTAGAACTTTGAGAGGAGCTCCATTAAGAGAGATAGCCTAAAGTAAAGAGATAGCCTACAGGAAAAGAGACACCGCAGCTGCCACTGGAGCAGGAGGTGGGGGGACGTTCAGAAGAGAAAAGGACTTTAGAACAACTCCCGAACACAAAATGGGCATATTCTGGCTTTTATAAGTTTTTTTTTTTTTTTTGAACTGATGGAAAGTTTCATACCATGAATCTTTTAATTCAGTATGGCCTGCATGACAAAGAACATGGTAGCCAAGTGGCGGTGGCACACACTTTTAGTCTAGCACTTGGGAGGCAGAGGCACACAGATCTCTAAGTTGGAAGCCAGCTTGGTCTACAGAGCCTGTTCCAGAATGGCCAGGGCTACACAGAGAGAAAAGAAAAACTCACAGAAGAGTGGAAGAGTCAGGTTCTGGATAAGACTACACATTAGGGGCTGATAGGCAGAGGAAGGCCTCTTCACTCTGTTTCAGAAGAAGTACAGGGATGTGTGGCTGAGAGATCTCCTACACTGCCTGGCCAGCATCTTAAGGTGATCAGTTTCTTAAAGGGGCAGGCCCATGATCTAGATGTGACAAGTTGAATGGGAACTATTTGGGAAGAGGAATCGGACCAGTGAGAGTGGGAGGGGCACAAGGTAGGGTAATAGGAATGAAAATGATCAAAAGATATTATAAGCATGTATAAAAATGCCATAATGACACTCATTATTGTGAACAACACATGCATGCTAATAAAATGTGTTAAATGACCTACTATTTAAACACTGGTGGTTAGGAGTAAAGGGATTGCCTCCTGGCCTAATAGAAATGTCTTTTATCACAGAGTAAAGGATGCTGAGATAACCTACAGTGTATTTGGCCTGTAGTCATGGTAATAATATAAACAGAACAATACTGTGATGACCAGATCTACAGTAGTGGCAACAGAGTCATTAACAGTCCTTAGTAGTGGGAGAAGGTCATAGAATTCTCACCTAGGATTCCAGACATACTCCCACTTGAGCTAGAGTAGACAGGCCCTGAAAAACAGGCAGGACTCCATTATATGGCTTTTTGTTTTTTTGACATCATCACTGATGAAGTGGGGCCTCTCAGTGATAACAGCTATTTTTCATTCGCTCATAAAGTAGGCCCAACAAACCCATTGTTCCACCAACTTGCGTAGAATGGCTCCTTTTGGCCTGTCATTTAGGGCCACATCTAGAGTGAATAAATGTCTGTTTATTCATGTGTCCCCAGGAGAAGGACCACGGCACTGGTTCTGTGTGCCGTGACAGTGAGTTTTCTCTTGGTTGCTTTATGATTGAAGCAGTAATTTCAACAAATGAAAGATGAGGCAGGAGAGAGGGAGAGAGCACAGACACTCCGGATGCTTTTCTCTCTCTCCCAGCGATTGATAAGAAAGTATGTTCTGCTTCTTGAAGTCCCTCCCCCTTGTAGCTACAAGGTAAGTTCATATAGTAGTATCTAGTGCCTGTCTCCATGCTGGCACGCAGGCCGGCCCAAGCTAGATCACATGGTGTGAAGCTTAACTCCTTGATACCCCAAACCAATCAGAAATCCCTTTTGCTCTCCAGGTTTAAAGAGAAGGCTCTCTCTTCCTTCAAGGTTCTGTTAGGGTTCCTGATGGCCATGGTGCTATTTCTCTCCTGAGCTGAACCATCTCTTTCCCGCTTCAGGGCCTGGTCTCCTAACACAGGTCTTCCTGAAGGGTGATCTCATTTCAGCTCCTTCCCACGAGCTCACTACTGTTTTAAATTATAAATTGCTTAGAAAAAAAAAAAAAAAAGCAGTACTTACTGGAACAGGGAGTTTCCAGAAAAGAGCCAAACCTCTACAGAACATTCTACAATGGCTACTTGAATTTCAGTGATTGCAGAAGGGATTGGAATGTTGCAGATTGAGAGCCAAATTGTTTTGAGCTAATTTTATTAATAGTCGTTCATTGCCTACCTCCGTGTCTGACCTGAAATCTTTGTGACTATTGGGTAAATCTTTCTGGGGTGTAGTTAACTTAGCAGACTCCTAGCTTCCACAAGCCCCAAAGTTAAAAATGCCATCAGGTAGCATCTGCCGGACTATAGCAGAGATTCCTCCACTTTGCTGGAACTTATCAACCTGGTATTTTCATCAGTGCATTTGAAAAATGATTATTGTGTACAATACATGCATGCTAATAAAATGTGTTAAATGGCCTACTATTTAAACACTGGTTCTTTGTTCTTTGCCATAAAACTCTAGGAAACTGCTACTACATTAGAACATGATGGTTGAGCTATCTGAAATCTGTCTACCTAGGACATGGTCACTCCTTTATTCTCTTTGAGATGAGAGCTGGGTTTTTTTTTTTCCTTAAATGTTTATTTCATTACCTTTGTGCTCCAGTTTGGAATTTCGCTCTTTTCTTTGGGTGTAGACCAGATCCAAATCCTCTGCTTCATTTACCTTAGGGTCTGACAAAGAACCTCGATCAGTTAGGGAAAAAAACAAAAACAAAAACAAAAACAAACAAACCCCCCCCCCCCATGCACCAAGTGTCAGAACATAGGTTTGTCATGCAGTCTAAGGGCAAAACATGTTAGAGTAGCATCTTCCTCCAATTTCCTCATCCAGAAAGGTGATTTCGAAGTTCCCTCAGGTGAGCTCAATACCCACACTCTGGACATACCCCTTCTCAGCAGGTATTGGAAACCCATTTCCTTGACATTTTTCATGAGTAAGGGCAATTATGTGACCGCTATACTGTTTCTGACCTAGATGAGCCTGTATCTGCTTATCCCTTGGTTAACTCCCCCTGGTATTTGTCAACACGAAATCCAAGTCATACAGGCAAAAATACAAAATAAAATGGAGCACCCAGAAAGAAGGAAATGGGGTCTCAGGGTGAGGACTCAGGGTTAACTCCCAAACTGTCTTGGAGGGGCTGAGAACTATGGTGGGCACTGTATACCAACCTCTGCAAAGAGGGGTATATCAGCCACCTGGTTCATGCTGAAAACTTAAGCTCTGCTGTAGTGGTTTGCTCCTGTCATTTTCTATTTGGGTTTAAAATCTTTTGATAGAGTCTCACTATGTAGCCCTCGCTGGTCTGAAACTTGCTACACAGACCAGGGTGGTCTCAAATGTAGACAGATATGCCTACCTCTACCTCCTACATGCTGGGATCAAAGGACATCACCCAAGGTCCTATTTTTGGCTTATTACAATCGTCAATATACAATCATATTTTCATTTCATAGAGTGAGTCCTTGAAAAGTGCCTTCCATAAAGAAAAAAGGGAGGTGAGAGGGACTGATAAGGCCTCAGCACTCCCTGAGTGGCAGTTCATAGTCACTGAGAGAGGGACACTGTAAATAATCCCTTAATGTGTTGTCTGTTGATGTTCCCCCATAGAAGATTTGGTTAGGCTGGGTCACTGGACCCTCACCCGAGTTTCTGACTGCTCCCTCCTGTAACTGCCAGACATTTGTATATAATTCTTCCCTAACTGCATGTCTCATGGTCTTGGGAGGTGATAGAGTATATAGGTTGTGGATGGTTAACTGAAGAGGGACTCCATCTATGCACTACGGGAAAGTTGTCATCCATGTGGAGGTGAGACTTAATGGTGGTGTGGCTTCTTTGAGGTCACTCACGCCCCTATAAACAATCTGTCACTCATGCGTAGTAAGCAAGCCTAAGAAACTCACTGGTTACCCAAGCTAGACTCTGGTAAAAATCATCCTTGGTGTTATTGATGGGGCCTTATAGGGGAATTGTTTATTATGTCTCCCCCAGGGAAGGAATTCCCATGCACAACAGGTTATAAGAATAAAAAGACATGAAAGTAGAAAGGAGACTGGTGGTAGCCCAGTGGTGGGGAAACAGACCCCTTTAGTCCCAGGACTTGGGAGGCAGAGCCAGGTAGAGTTCTGAGTTTGAGGTTAGCTTAGATGGTCTACAGAGTAAGTTCCAGGATAGCCACCACCAACCACCCAGCATCATGAAAACTTTTAAAAATGCTGGATGTGGTGGCACACTTCTTTAATCCCAGTACTTGAGAAGCACAGGTAGGCAGATCTCTGAGTTTGAGTCTAACCTAGACTGCATAGTGAATTCCAGGCCAGCCAGGACTACCCTGTCTTAAATAAATAAATAAAATCTTTTAAAAAAAATAAGGAAAAAGGGAGTGCTTGGGAGACCTGATGATGAGGGTCTCTGATTTGGAAGATGTGCTGCACAGAAAGTCTGGCAACCACACAACTGTGTTTGATGGGTGTTGGCAGGGAGGGGCTGTGCCAAACAGGAAACATCCAGGTAAGGAAACAGGACAGGACTTACCCTCGGATTTCCCAGAGTGGTAGATCCCATTTAGCACTTCTGGAAGATATTCTCTAGACCTTACAGAAGCGACTTACTTCTGAGGTCCTGCGTGCTGAGCCAATTTTCTTTTTCTCACATAAAACCATTTCACCGCATGCTCTTCATACACTAATCCTAGCCCCTAATGGGTAGATGTCAGCAGTCTGAGTGTGGGCATAGTAAAGCATTTAGAAGGAAGAGCGAGAGATAGTTATCTCAGGTGATGACAAAGGACAGAGTACAGGCCAAAGGACAGGTAATGAGAAAAACCAGAACACGGGTAAAAGGACAGGTGGTGAGGAAGGACAGGAAACAGGCAAGAGGACACATGAGTCACAAAAGAGGATATAATGCTATTTTTTTTCCAAGTTTCAACTCTGCCACGGATTTTTGTTTCTTTTTTTTTTTTTTGTGGTGGATAAGTTCATAAAAATGTAATGGGTAATGAAAATGTGAAGCCCAAAGGGAAGTGCCATAGCTTCAGAATGGCTGTGGTAACTGTAGAGAAGCTCTCTGGGATATAGAGTTTGGGACGGCATGACTCTTGAACTGGCATCCTTAAATTCTCTGCGTAATGTTTTTATTTGTGATTTTAAAAGTGGTTGTATTAAAATGTTTACTTTTCCCTAGAAAAAGTCTTAGACTTCAGACTCATGGTATACAGAAAGGAGCTAAGCTTCTTTCTTTTCCTTTCTTTCTTTCTTTCTTTCTTGGATTATTTATTTTGTGTATGTGAATACATTATCACTATCTTTAGATACACCAGAAGAGGGCATCGGATCCCACAGATGATTGTGAGTCACCATGTGGGTGCTGGGAATTGAACTCAGGATCTCTGAAAGAGCAGTCAGTGCTCTTAACCGCTGAGCCATCTCTCTGGCCCCGAAGCCATCTTCCTTAAGGCAGGAAGTGTCTAGTCTGGTTTGTTGATTTGCCATGAGGAATCACATTCACTTTTTATAAAATGCAAGAACAACAAAAGTAATACTTACAGAACACGTCCCCTCTGAGGATTCGTTCCTGTTCTACCTCGTTCCTCAGGGCTTTCTCTCCTTTCTCTTCTTCAAGCCTCTCTCTCTTTCTCTCTTCCTTCCTTTTTTGTTCTCCGTCAGAGTTTCTGCCCCTGGAAACGCTCTCTTCGGAGCTGTAAGGCAAGTTGACCTTAGGGGCGCGGGTACTGGTGGGTCTTGGGGTGACGATTTTAAGCTTCACCTTTTTCTTCATGGTGCGCTTGTGAGCCAGTAACTTCTTGATTCGGTCTTTGATGGTCCCAGGTGCTGTGAATAATTCCTTCACAGAATGTTCAGGGATCACTGAGCCAAAAAGTAACACAGGAGAATTCCCATTTAGCTGAGATCATTTATGAACAACAAACCAGTTTGGAAGTGTTCAAGGGCAAGAAGTCAATGCTTCCAGCATTAACCCCAAGGAAGAATTCTAGAACACCCCCTTCAAGTCTCAGGGAATGTCACTGAAGACAGGGTGGAAAATATGAGCGCCAGAGGGTAAGGAACTGTGCTGGGGAGCACTGTCCTCTGGCTGTGACCTGGGCATTGCACATAGGAACTGACAGTAGTTATGGTAACCTGCACAAGATGGAGCCTAGTAACATTCCATTATGGATAGAGGAAGGGCTTTTGAGGCCCCACCTTCTCAGAGGAGCTGTTGGCAGTTGATGGTTACTGGGGGAGGGAGAGTCATTTTCGTCAATGGTGTAGATATTAGTAAACTGCCCAGCTTCAATAGATAACCTTCCCCCATCCCACCATCATGGAATAACTCAAATTAATTAAACTCACTAGGTTACTGTCCTCCTCACCTCCAAGAAAAACACAGAATCACAACCACAAAGGCATGAAACTAGCAGGAAGACCTTAGGAAAAGATTTGCTGGTAGTGGGATAAGAGGCTAATGGGCTGTTTGTGTCAAAATGACCAAAATAATTAGATAAGTGTATGAAATTGTTAAAGATTAAGGAAAATAAATTTAAAAATTATCAGGCAGGCCGAATACTCTTCAGGGCTGGGCCACTTCGGGCTCTACTTCCTATGTCTCTGGCTCCATATTGTTGCAAGTGAAGAGAAGCTGGGAGTATCGGAACTGCCTGTGTTTAAAATTTGGAACATCATGTGAAAAGAGAGACTATTAAAGTCACTCCCCCTGTTCAGATTTAAAATACCATATGAAAGGAAGGAAGGTGGACATAGCAGGGCTTTCAAGACCCAGCCACAGAAGCCTATGTTATTTCTCCCCTAGTAAAGCACAGCTTTTTTATTTTTAGTTTTTTATGGGTGTCTTTTATATCTTTCTTTAATTTACTTTTTGTTTAATTCTTTTGGATCGGCTCTGTTACACGATTTTTGGGGGGGGGGGGGGTGCTACAAGAATGGGGTCTGACTGGCTCAGGGTGGAGCCGAGACTTTCCAAATCATCAGCAAGAGTCCAAGCTTCCCACCTACCTGGAGGCTTTCTGATAAAGAACAAAGATAAACACTCCCGGTCCCTTTTCAAGAGTTAATTCAGCCGGGTGGTGGTGGCGCCTTTGAGCACTCTGGGAGGCAGATGTGGGCAGTTCACTGAGTTTGAGGCTAGTCTCATCTACAGAGTTCCAGGATGGCCAGAGATACACAGAGAAACCTTATCTCAAAAAGCCAAAAAAATAAAGTTAATTCAAAACAGGCCTCTCAGTCAGTTGGGGAGGAAGACACACCTCAGAGAAGCAGTCTATTCCAGAGACTTGATTATTCCTTTTTAGGCGAGCATGCACCACAATGGATTTTCAATATGGCATTTTCATACTGTCCCAGAGACTTTTGTAGAAAGCACGTCCTTTACTTTGACATGCTAGTCAACCTAACTGGTCCTTTTGCATGTTATCCACTCCAACTCTGTGAGAGCATTTTCCTTTTCCATTACCCTTTTGGTCACTGCTCCAGGAAAGTCCCTGATAGTGCTTCCAGTTATTCTGAGATAAATGCCAGCTGTCTTCTGTACTACACTCTTGTGTGTCTTACCTGAATACTTTCAATGGCTATTATAAGAACCAGAGATCCAAGGGAAGGGCAGAGTTAGATTTTGGTAGTAAGGAAAATGCTAGTGTAAAAGAATTTGCTTAAGGTCACTTAGCTAACTAGCTAGCAGCAGAGTCAGGACTTGAAAGACACTCACAGGAATACCTTTGATTTTCTGCCATTTCTGTAATGGACTTATTCCTGCTTTAAGGTTAATAGTTACTTTTCTCTAGACTGACTCGAATTCCTTGAGAGCAGTGATTCAAGGACACATGTTGCTATTTTATGAGGAAATCAAACTGATGTTAAAAAATAAGTTATTACTGTTTTTAGATTTTTTTGGTTTTTAAAAACATCTCTGTGTGTGTGTGTGTGTGTGTGTGTGTGTGTGTGGTGTGGTGTGTGTATGTGTTCACGGAGGAGTGTTGGCACAAGCATACCATAATGTGTATGGAGGTCCGAGTAGGATCTCAGGCATTGGTCCTTCCACCCTGTCTGACACAGGGTCTCCTGTTTGCCACTGCATATGCAATGCTAGCTGGCCTGAGAGTTTCTGGGGATTCTCTTGTCCCCATTTCCTATCTCATCATAGTACTGATAAGTACTACCATTTCCTGCTTTAGTGAGAGTTCTGGGGATTTGAACTCTGGTCCTTATGCTTGTATGGCAAGCACTTTACCCACTGAGTTGTCTCTTGAGCCCATAAGTGATTAAAAAATATATATCAGGGCCACCAAGGCAGTTCAATGGATAAAGGCTCTTGCTTCACAAGCTTGGCAACCTGACTGATCCCCAGAACCCACAAAAGTGCAAATGGAGAGAACTGACCCCACAGAGTGTTCTCTGACTGCCACACTTGCACCAGGCCATGTGCACAGCCCACCACATATCATGCGCATACAAGCAATAGATATAAATTTTAAAAATTAAGAATACTAATCTTTCGAACCAGGGTTGAGAGTGTGGCTCACTTGGTAGTGTTCTTGCCTGGGATGCAGAGCCTTGTCTTTGATCCCCAGCACTGACAAAATTGTGGCACATGCCTGTAATCTAAGCAGTCAGGAGGTAAGAAGCAGGAGATTCAGAAGATCACTATGATCCTTGGCTACACAGGAAGTTCCAGGCCCACTGGGGATCCATGAGATCTTGTCTCAAAAATACAAAATGAAATAAAAAAAACCTCAAAAAATACCATGAGGAATAAGCATAGTTTTAGTATATTCTGGGAAGGTAGTATACCCTGTATGTGGACATCTTTTTTTTTCTGTAAGGATTATTTCATTTAATATTAAACATTATTAAGAGATAGGTGCCGCAATGCCCACTTTTGCACACGTGCAAATGGAGGCATTGGAAAGTCAATACTTATTCTCAGTCCACAAATACTTGGCCAAGGAGCCAGGAAGGGGTCAAGTTAAAAGTAATCTTATTCTAGAAGCTATGCTCCCAGATGCAGAAACAAAAACAAAAACAAACAAACAAAAAACCCCAAAAGACAAAACAAAATGCAAAACAATAACAACAAAAACCACAGAAGTTTCTTTGGCACAAGAAATGTTTGTTTTTATGTGAGATTTATAATTTTAAAACACTGGGCTACAATATAGAAAATGGGCTATAAACAATGTTTTCCCTCCAATTAAGCATTCTCTGTCTCTGTGTCTCTGTCTCTTCCCTTGTCCCTCTCCCTCTCCACCTCTGTCAGACAGAACCTCTTATAGTCCAGGGTGGTTTCAAACCCACCATGTAGCCAAGAATAGCCTTGCAGCCTTGACCTTAAAATTCTTCTTCTATTTCCCCAGTCCTTATAACCCAGGACCTTATGTATTCTAGGCAAGTACTCTACTCTTTAGGCAGTTATTATTTCTAATTTCTTCAATTCTTAGCCCTGGAGGCTAGGAGGGTAGTCATGTACAGGTGAGTTGCCCTTTTTAAAAAACACATATTTCTGGGGCCTTCTATTTTCCATGCACAATTTTAAAATTACATTCATAGTATTCCACAGTATGGTTTCTGGCTCTCAACAGAGGTTTGAGATGATTCTTTTTTTTTTTTATTATTATTTATTTTATTTTATTTTTTTAATTTACATTCCAAATCACTTCCCCTTTCCCGTTTCCTCCCTCCCCGAAAGTCCCATAAGCCCCCTTCCCTCCCTCTTTTCTCCATTCAACCCCCTCTCGTTACTCTGTCCTGGCGTTCCCCTACATCCAGTCTTTCCAGGACCAGGGGTCTCTCCTTCCATCTTTTTAGAAGTCTATTGATATGCGGATTGTGTCTAGGGTATTCCGAGATTCTGGGTCAATATCCCCTTATCAGTGACTGCATACCATGTGTGTTCTTTTGTGATTGGGTTACCTCACTAAGGATGATAGTTTCAAGATCTGACCATTTGCCTAGGAATTTCGTGAATTCATTGTTTTTAATTGCAGAGTAGTATTCCATTGTGTAGATATACCACATCTTCTTAGAAAGATACTAACCACTGCAAACTTTACTGGGCATATATTGTGTGACCAACGGAATGAAGTTTTCTACATGTCACTTCATTTCAACCCCATGACAAGCTACTCAGAGATGTGTCCATCTTAGTCTTAGTTGCCTTGGGCAAATCCCCAACAAAAGGATTTGGGGAAGGATTCCAGAAGGTAGAATGGGGGGAGGGGGACAGTGAGTCAAAAAAAAAAAGGTGAGGGGAGACAAAAGATGGTGTTACATTGGGCAGGTCATTACTTTGGGCAACAAACTCAGTCTGACTGGAGAAATCTGAGAGCCTGTGTAGCATTAACTGTTCAGGATTCCCACACACTATGAAGGGGAAGGAAAGGTATTCAGGTATTCATTTATAGACTCCAAGACCTCCATTGGCTGAGGGTGTTTCCTAGAGGCACTAATTTCCCATCTCTTACTGCACTTGCAGGGTCTGGGCAACATTGTAGACAATACCCTAAGGTCACAAGGCATGGAGAGTCTACTGCCCTGTATCTGTATTAGCTAGGATCTAGGAATCTACATGGCATGTTCCATTTTGCCTTCTTGGAATTGGGGGACTCTTAGGTACTCTGAACTTATAACCTATTACAAGTGTCTACCATAGGACTATCACGAGCCCTGTTTGGGATCCATTTTTTTTTTTAATGAGTGTGTGCATGAAGTGTCTGTGAGCGTGTGTATTCATGTTTTATGTGTGGGAGTACAGGTGTGGGCACACATGGAGGTCAATATCAGGTGCTTTCTTCAATTGCTGTCCAGGCAGAGTCTCTCACCAGAACCTAGAGCTCAGTAATTCAGCTTGTCCAGCTAGCCAGCTGAATCTAGGGATCTAGGGATCTGTTGCCACTTCCCAAGCACCGGGATTGTAGGCAGGCAACCAAGCATGCCTTCCCAATCCTTTCGAGGATATTGGGGACCTGCATGCAAATCTTTATGATTGTGAGGCAAGTACTTTACCCAGTAAGTCATTTCCCTACTTGCACAGTGTCTAATACTTTGTTCTGGGTCCCAGAACCTGGGTCTCTCAAATGCCCTCTGGACACCGATCCATGCCTGTGTCACTGCTACTCTGGAAGGGTCCCTGCTCCATTCCTAGAAACTATCTAGTCAGCTTAGCATGAGACTATTAACTTCTACCCACTGGTGTTAGTCCTCTTTAGAGAGGCGACTTTTGTTTCACATTTCTTAAAAAAAAAAATCCAGACACAGTTTATGCTTCTCATCATTCCTTTTCTTCAAAATAAGTGCTGCTAGTTTGTTTGGCAGT
>BTHU01000114.1:0-22702 GCA_036184795.1 Tokudaia tokunoshimensis
ATCTGAAGGCCCATGCAGAGCCTCCAAAACCATGGGCGAATCTTCCACAGCCCTGGGGGGAGTATCCGGAGCCTAGGGCGGAGCCTCCGAAGCCCGAGGCGGAGTCTCCGAAGCCCTGGGCAGAGCTTCCAAAGCCCGGGAAGGAGCTTCCAGAGCCTGGGGTGGAGCTTCCGAAGCCTGAGGCAGAGCATCTGAAGCCCGAGGCGGAGCGTCCTAAAACCTGGGGGGAGCTTCCGAATCCCGGGGTGGAGCTTCCAAAGCCTTGGGCAGAGTATCCGAAGCCCCTAGCAGAGCGTTCAAAACCATGGGCGAATCATCCACAGCCTTGGGGGGAGCATCCGAAACCTCGGGCGGAGCCGCCGAAGCCCGAGGCGGAGTCTCCGAAGCCAGAGGAGGAGCATCTGAAGCCTGAGGCTGAGCATCAGAAGGCCCAGGCCATTCATCCAAAGCCCAGAGCGGAGCCTCCAAAGCCCGAGGCAGAGACCCTAAAGCCCATGGTGGAGCCTCTGAAGGTTCGAGGGCCGCCTCCAAAGCCCATGGTACATCCTCCAAAGTTCGGAGGGCAGCCTCCAAAGCCTGGGGCTGATCCTCCAAAGTCTGGGGCAGAACCTCCAATGCTCAGATGGCAGCCTCCAAAGCCCGGGGTGAAATCTCCAGAGCTGGTGGCAGATCCTCCAGATCCTGTGGCAGAGCCTCCAAAGCTGGGTCTGAGCCGCTAAAGCTTGGAGGAAAGCTTCCATTGCCCAGAGCAACAGAGCCTCCAAAGCCCGTATGGCAGTCTCCACTACCCAGTGCAGAACCTCCAAAGCCCGTATGGCAGCTTCCGATGCCCAGTGTAGAGACCACCATTCCCCAAGTAGAGCCCTCTCAGCCCAGAGCTGAAACACCATCAGATTTTATTATGACCCAAGGGGTATGTTCTACTGCTGGAATGGAGCCTCCTAAGATGGGCAGAAGACTATCCAGAGATCTACCTTTTGTATTCCCAACTCCTAAGGTAGGCAACTTTGGAGAGAGGAACTGGCTTATACGTGGTTTTAACACCTAGTGAGGAGTTATTTGGTGACAAAAATGCAATTAGTTATGAAAAAAGCCTTCTACTCCCAAAATATCAGAGTGAGGATAACTCTCTTCGTTATTCCAAAAGTCTAGAGAAAGGGGAATGTTTGAGACCTCCAATGCTTCAGGAAGTTACAGGTCTAATGTGAAGACCTCCACAGCCAGATTCATTCCGGAGGCATCCCTCTCACCAAGCCTCCCAGACATTTCACAGTCTTTATCCTCTAAGAATAAGAATGACTCCTACAGCCTAATTCATACTTCAGCCCTTGGAATGATTATACCAACTCTTCGACTAGCAGTGCCAAGACTTCTCAGTATCGTTGCAGTTACAGCCGCAGGAGTACTTCCACATCCACATCCATGAGTGAGAGAGTGAAGAAAGACAGCCCAGTTAGCCACTCTTCTTATACGCAGAGAAGAAGTGATATGGCACACTGGGATTCCCGTGTACTTTTCTTTTCCAAAGGCACAGAAACACAGGCAAAGAGCACATATCAGAGGATGAACTGTCATATATCAGGGAGCTGGAGCATGTGCATCTGATTTCCTGCCAAGAAGTCGTTTGCATCCAAGCCAAATTGAAGGTTTTGTCGATACTCATTGTCATTTGGACATGTTGTTTTCCAAGTTGTCCTTTCGAGGAAGCTTTTCTGAGTTCAGGAACATTTATAGGTACACTTTCCCTAAGGAATTTCAGGGCTGCATCACTGATTTCTGTGATCCTCGTACCCTAAAAAATAATCTATGGAAAGAGCTATTGAGTGAAGATCTGGTTTGGGGTGCCTTTGGATGTCATCCTCATTTCGCACGTTTCTACAGTGACCATCACGAAAGAAACATCATGTTTGCCTTGCGCCACCCCAAGGCCGTGGCCTTTGGAGAAATGGGCTTGGACTACTCTTACAAGTGCACCACACCTGTTGAAGAGCAGTTTAGGGTTTTTGAGAGACAACTACAGTTAGGTGTGTCTATGAAGATGCCCTTGGTGATTCACTGCCGGGAGGCTGATGAAGATCTAATGGGCATCATGAAAAAATTTGTGCCCTATGACTACAAGATCCACAGGCATTGCTTCACTGGCAGTTACCCACTCATTGAGCCCCTGCTAAAGTACTTTCCTAACATGTCTGTAGGCTTCACAGCAGTTCTGACTTATTCTAGTGCCTTGCAGGCACGTGAAGCTCTAAAAAGGATCCCCTGGACAGAATTCTTATTGAAACCGATGCTCCTTACTTTCTGCCTCGCAATATTCCCAAAAACCTTTGCCAGTATTCCCATCCAGGTATGGGCCTGCATACTGTGAAAGAAATTGCCAGAATCAAAAATGAGCCACTGTCTCATGTCTTGGCCACCTTGCGGGAGAATACCTCCTCTCTCTACAACATTTGAAGAAGGACACAGTCAAAAGTCTTGAAAAATGTTGGCCTGACAAAACCAAAGGACTTTGAACATCTTTATCTCAAATCAAAAATCTATTTGGAGTTCATAAAAGCAGAGACTATCTGGATAAGATGCCTTCCTCAAAATCTCTCCTTAATATATCTACTGCTGATTGGACTGCAGTAAGATAGGAGCAGAGACTCTGGAGGTGCTGCAAGTACTAAGAACCAAGTAGGTTGAGTGTGAACTATGAGAGTTTTGAATCTGAACTTAGCATGCATTGTGAAGCTCTTCAGAAAACTCAGTACATCCATCATAGCATAGCTAGTGGTTCATTCCAAATTGCAGATTTCTTCAGAAGATGTCAACATCAACATGCTAGAAATGGAAGACATGTCAGCTGCTCACTTAGTAAAGGCAGTCCTTTCAGACATTGTATATTGATTCAGACTTTAGAAAAAAATATTCGTGTTAATGAAACTTACTATAGTGGGGTAATGTACATACTCAAATCCACAAACCACCATTTTTGGGTGAGAATGAAAGAATCTCTTTTACCCCTGTAAAACATGCATCCAGAAAAGTTGGCTTAATTCTATCTGGCTTTGTGCTCAAAAGTCACTTTCACAGAAATGTCATCTCTGACTACCGATCTAAAGGGACAAATAATCCTTTGTGTTTATTGGAAGATAGCACTTATTTAGCATGTTTGAAATATATTTGTGTGTTCATCAGTTATCATTTACCTGTGTTGTAAGCTTTCAAAACTTCAGTCTTGTTATATTTAACCCTCAATCTTAGAATACTGCTATAGGAAGTAATCAAAGACTTCTTGACTATGAATCAATAAGTAACTTCATTAGCATTTTGGGGAAGTTAATTACACTATGTGGGATGGACGATGATATTAGGAAAGTAATAGAGAATAAGCCATTATGCCCCTCTGTGATTTAACAGCTAAGGCAAAAATTAATGGCATATTTACTCTGCTTTTAGGTGTCAAATATAAAGTTTGGCAAGCCTTACCAGAATCACTGGCATACCGTACTATTATATATCATAGATTTTCCTACTTGGTATGAGAATCCGGGTCTTTTGAAGAAAAGTGTTAAGTGTAAATAAGCTGGGTTTTAACAGAACCCAGAGAAAGTCGCTAGAATGTAACAAGCTATGGTTTTATTGTAGTTTTTAGGACACAAACTTGAAAAACTCTTTGAACTGTGTATCTTTTCCCCGTTTATTTATTAGTTATTGCTTAAAGTGTCCTTCAACCTATAGGGGTCTGACCTATTAGAATACTATACAAAGCAATGTTTTATGAATATACATTTTAGGAGAATAATAGTTGTCTTAAAGTCCTATGTAGTCTTTTTTTTTGTTTTAATTATAAGGTTTAATGCATCCTTTGATGTATTAGCATGCACCATAAATACCAAGAAAAGGCATTTCTTTCTTTTCTCAGAGATTAATATGATATACAACTCATGCACAAATTCTCCAGAAATACCAGTTAGGGAAATGCTACCTTAGCCATATATACTACTGTGGATAGGTATGCTCTTAATTGCATTTTTCAAAATTCTATTTCACCGTATTTCAGTATCCTCTTTCGTTTACCATTCTTGTTACCTTAGCTTCACGAAAGAGGGAAATCAATGATGCCCTTGCCAAGTGACACTGTCAATTGAGCATTTCAAAGATAGGCATGAATGAAAAATTGTATCTTGAGCTGAGGGTAAGGATCAATAATAGAGAGCACTTGCCTGATACTTGCAAGGTCCAGGGCTCTGTCTGCAGCACCCACAAAGCAAGCCCATTACTACTGCATCTGTAAATACACAGTCAACCAAAGAACCAGGATCTACAAATAAGGAAAGTTTTTCCCTTTCTAAAAGAATGCTATTTCTACAGGAAAATGATTTTTCTAATCTTACTTTTTTGCTACCATTTTTAAGGTTAAATGGCTGTAGGTGTATTATTACACTTTCTTAACCTGCAGAACATTGTACCACATTTTTTTTTTTTCAAGAAGGGAGTGAGCACTACAGTTCTATCTGAATGACCTAAATCAAACCAGCACTTTTCACTTACAGAGTCCATGATTAGTGGTAAGGAATCCTTTAAAATAGATATTCTATAATGTGTGAGATTTGGGCCACTTTGCAAATATTTTTTGTGTTTTCTATGAGGCTTTTCTTTCTTTTTTTTTTTTTTTTTTTTTTGCTTGTTTCTTTTGATACAGGGTCTCACTCTGTAGATCTGATTGGCCTCAAACTCAAGAGATCTACTTGCCTTTGTTTCCTCTGAAAGTTTAGGGATTAAAAGGTTAGCCCTACCATGTCCAGCTTTTTTTTTTTAAAACATGCAGAAGGTATATGCATGCAAGTGCAGGTACCTTTAAAGGACCAGGAAGAGGGTGTCCAATCTGCTTGAAATGGAATTACAAGCAACCATGAACCAACCAGTATGTCTGCTGGGGAAAAGAACTCTGTCCCCTGCAGAGTTAGTATACACTCTTGCCAGCTGAACATCTCTAGTTCCCTGTAAATAGTTTTTGTATTTAAGCAACAGGTCTTTTTTGAGCTTAAAGAGTTATTTACCCCCTCCCCTTTTTGGTATGGCACTTAGTGTGTCCATTGTCCCATTTTACATGTATCAGACCCAATTAGGGCCACCAGTGGTGTAGAAATTTACCTTGCTGATAGTGATCTCTTAGGCCATTAGTGAAGTTAGTCCAGAATCACAGGGCCCCATCCAACTCATTAACCAGCCACCTCCTCTCAGAAGCTCTGGCGTTCCTTTTAGAGCACTTAAAATTTTAAAAGGCAACTAGTAGGGGTATAGCTCTCTGGAACAGTGTATGTTTAGCATGCAGAAGTTCCTGGGTTCAGTCAGCAGCACTTAACAAAAAATACAAAGCAAAAAATAATAAATAAATAAATAAGTAAATGTCAGCTATGTCTATAATTAAAGCTCACTGTTGCCTCACTAGCATATAAACTACCTTACTCCCCTGAATTTGTGACTTAAAATCATTTTTTCTGGTTTTTTTCCCAAAGCAAACAAGTGTGAAATGTGTTTGATTTAGACAATTCTTGGGCTGTCTGGGCTAATTTACTACAAAAGGCATATTTATATTCTGCATATTAAAGCAGAATTAAATGAAAAACATTTAGTTTCGAGGTCATAAAATTTAGTTTAGATGATTTAGAGATAAGATTTCTTTCTTTCCCCTGCTGGTAAACAGATTTTAACTCATTACTAAAATTTTTAAGAAACAATTTCAAGCACTCTGTACATTAATAATGGTTGAAATTGTGCTGAACAAATCTCGTATGTTATTTCTTGTTTCTATATTTGCACGTGGTGTCCATTTGTTATTCTTCTGTTTTTCAATAAATGCTTAAAATGTTTAATTATGTTTTAAATTTTATTTCTATGTCCTAATTACCCTACTGGATGAGTGGTTAATTTATTTAATTTCTTTTTTGCTTTAAAATTTTTTTAATGAGATAGGGTCTCTCTGTACAGTCTTGGCTTTCCTGGTCCTTGTATTTATAGACTAGGCTGGCCTTGAACTCAGAATTCACCTGCTTCTTTCTCCCAAGTGCTGTGATTGAAGGTGTGACCTGCCACACCATGGCTTGATTTGTTTAATTTCTTAATTGGCTGCAGTATTATCTTCAAGTGGTATGCTGGGTGGTTTTAAAACTTATGGTCACAAACTTGTTCCCCTAAAAAGATACATACAATACTCTGTTGGCTCAAGGCATTTAATAACGCAGCTCCTCCCTTTAGAGCAGCAGTCCTCAGTGTGGCTTGATAGCCCTTTTGGAGGTCATATATCAGATATCCTACATATCACACATTTAAATTATGACTCATAATAGCAAAATTTCACTCATAATGAATCAATATAATTTTATGTAGGACCTGTAGTAGTGGGTCACAGCATTAGCACAGTTAAGACACACTGCTTTAGAGTCGAAGTACCATTTCTAGCAGTGTTTTATCATTTTCCATTCATCATTTATCAGTCTTTGCACTACTGTAGTATAAAACCATCAGAATATGTAAAATTTATTGTTTTTGTTTCCTCAGAAACTTGGTAAACAGTACATCCTCACTTTACAGGCCTAGCTCTTTCTGTAGTTCAGAAAATATAGCTTGCATTTTCTTATAGTACACTTAATCTGCTTGGCTTTGAATCTCCGTCTTTATAAACTGTCATCTTGTCATTCTTAGACTTGATTTTTAAGCGATACTATCATTTTTCTTCCCAATATTACATTCTCCCACTTTTTTCTTCACATGGTGCAGTCTGTAGTTTGCTTACATTTTTTTCATTCTGCAGCAACCTGCACTTCTCATCCAGCAGCATAGTAACTTGTTCTTTCTGTTCTGTTTCTTCTTGCAGCTCTCACTTCTCAGGGTGTTCACTGCTTTCTTTGTATCACTTCCACTCGTTCAAGAGAAAACACAACTTGCATTGGAACACAAAACAGTCAATTTTTCTTAGAGAAAACATACTGTTTGTTTGTGGTAGGCTTTCATTAAGCAGCCCTGGCTAGCCTCAAAACTAGAATCCGCATACTTCTCCCAACCGAGAGTAGTGGTGTTATAGGCATACATCTAGCCGTATGTGTTTCAATTAAATATGTTTGCAGGTGGTAGGTGTGTGCAATTGAGTACAAGTACCCTAGGAATCCAGAAGAGAATATCAGATGCCCTGGAGCTGCTTTGACATGGGTACTAGGTACTGAGTGGGATCTTCTGCAAAAGAGGACTGTCCTCTTAACTGCTAAGCCATCGTTGACTCCATCCCACAAAACATACTTTTGAAATCAGGTTCCTTTTCTTGTTTTGTTTTGTTTTAACTTTTTTCCATCTATGTTGTAGTATCTTTTCAGAAGAATCATATTGGGTTTCATTGTTCATTCTTGAATAGACTACCAGCTTTAATTTCCCCCTAAATAGTGCAGTTTTCCCCATCCATCCCGATGCTCCTAAATCCCCCTTTCTTAGAGTGTAACTGATACAAATTAAAGTGTGTCATGGAAATAGAATTGGGGAAAAGGCCATGGATAATACCTAGCAGAAAAAACTCCCTTTTATTTTTTCATACAAACATTTCATAGACTGGCCTGACCTTTATTCCAGGAACAAAGTGGTTAGTCCTTTGTGTACTACTGTGTGTCATAGAAAGACCCTAATTGTAAGCTCTGCTTTGAGCTCAGTGTAATCCTGGACTTTTGGTGGCTATCTTAAGCCATCAACATTTGCAAACATAAACCAGATTAAAAGTCTCATGGATATTATTTTCATTCAGTTCTTTTTAGTCAAGTGAAATGACATGTTAGTTTTGGTGTATACTTAGAATGCACCCCTATCTTCACTCAGTTGTTAAGTAGCAGTTCATCAAAAATTTGTCCCATGTACATGAACCCTCTATATCTCCCCTCCTCCCCGTCCCTACCACCACTCCAGCTTCCAACGCTAAAGTAATTTCTTCTTTTTAAACTTTGCAGTCATTTCAATTGGGATGGTGGAAATGAGAGTACAAATTAAAATCAATGCTCAAGTCACAATTTCTAAATTCTAATTCTTTTCCTCCCCCATTTTTGACAAATCTGTGTTTCTATGGATACTATATTTAAATATGCATATCTTAGGTAAACTCAGCTTATACAAATTCTGAGTCTCATTTAGATTGTTGAAATAAGAGATTATCAATAAGTTAAATAAGTGAATAAACAGGGGGATAAATTATAGGAACATGATTTCCACAGGATTTTTTTTACATTATAAAGAAATAACATAAATTTATAATTCACCTGCCAATTTTTATGATGAAGTCAGTGGTTTGAGAAGAAATGTACCTGCACAGACATCATAAGCATTCACAAACTTATTTTTATCATGCTTCATGATGGGACTTTACAGTGCATAAAAGGAGAAAAGGGAAATATTCTCAAATGCGGGAATATTCTTGTATCTCAATCACCATTTAACTATATAACTGGTGCAAACCACTTTTTTTGTTGTTTACCTTTTAGCAAAAATTAGAAAATTAACACTAGCTGATCAGAGGATATTACAGCACAATTTAAAGGATTAAGAAAAGTATGTATTCTAGAACTATGGGGAGGATATGAAATTTATAGAAAATACTGAATAATATATGTCAGTGTAGGATACAAAGCTGGCAGCTTAAAATATTGTCTTTATATTCTTGTAGAATTTATGCACAAAGCAATTAATATACACTTACAATTAGTAAGAAAATAGATCCAGAACCACTGTGGGAAGATTTCTTGGGGATGGAGAGCAGGCAAGTTTAGGATCTGATATTTGCATCTTAGTCCATGTCAGGCTTCTAACAAACATAACTCTCAACTTCAAGAAATCTCATGTGGCTTTCACAAGCAATCTTGTACACGTGTGTGCATGAATTCACACACATAAATAAAATTATTCCCTGATATTCTACATTTATATTAGAATTAAAACAAGGAAGCCTAGCTATCCAAGAGAAATTATGTTACTAACCAACAAGCTTAAAAACTGCCATAGTCAATCAATATGTTTATAATTCTAGTAGTTAGCCAATAAACCAAACCCCTTTGTCCCCCAGTACATTGGAATAGCCTAGTGGTCCCTAAGTATTTCAGTACCCAGAAATATATCAACAACTAAGTTATAAAGTAGGTATTAGCAGCTGACAGTCAGTCTCCCTTTTCTAAAATAATACGAACCAGTCAAGTTACAGAAAACCTGCTAAATTTAGAGTTTTGAGCTAGATAAAATACTCAGTAACAGTCACTCCATGTATTAAAACCATGTTGCTAATCAACACATCTCAAAAGTAAAAGTCCTCTGACCATAAACCCATCATGCTAAATACACGTGCCCATGCAAAAATACACAATAACTATTTCTAAAGCAATGTGCTTCTCAGCAAATATTACTGAATGTCTGTTCTTCATCAGGAACTAAGTATGAAATCTAAATAAAAATAACCAATATTATTTTATTTTAAATTTGAAAGTAGGGTCCTGAGATCAGGTCTCACTTCAGAGCCCAGTCTGCCTGAAACAATAATCCCCCCTGCCTCCGGTTCCCAAGTGCTAATGAACCCTGCAATGTGTTGTTTATTTTTATACTGCTTATCTCATTTACTCCTATAAAGAAGGTCAGACTGTGGTCCTTCTCTTATATATAGAAGTCAAGGTTTAGAAAGTGAAGTAAAATAGTTACCCAAGGTTTCAAGGTAAAAAAAGACTAAGATAGCAGAGAAGGGGAGATGGGGTAATAGGGGAAGGATTGTGGGAAAGAGTGACCTGGAGGGGCACAGTGAATGGGATATAAAGGGAATAAGTAAAAAATAAATGACTTAATTAACAATTTTTAAAAAAGACTGAGACAGTTGAGAGGAAGCTTAGCCAAATCCCTTGGACTATCACAAAACCTTGACTCATACTTGATCAATGGAGGATGCAAACATTATTGTTGGGGTTTGAGAAAATGCACTGATTGTTTAAAGAAGCCACTGAAATGGCCTAGTGGGAAAAGATGCTTGTTGCTAAGCCTGTGGACCTAGGAATCCTGAGACCCACATGGTAAAAGGAGAGAACCCACTCCCACAAGTTGTCCCCTGACTTCCACATGTGTACACACACCCACAAATAAGTTTTAAAATAATAAATTTTATTTAAACAAACAAATGAAATTTTAAAGATAGTATAGAGTGCTATATCTAAACGTATCAAGAACAAACACCACAATTAAAGTGGGTCTGCAAAAGGGACGGAAGATCAAGAAACAGGTAATGGACGAAACAACATGCAATGTTCCAGCCTGAATGTTTTCTGTAACTGCGTTACAAGCTGCAAGTAATTCTGTGCACCTAATGGCTTAGTGGAAGTGTGGTAGCAGAGATGACCAGACTAGAAAGGTAAAAAGGACTAAAATGTCCCAAGGCCATGCAAAGGAAGTTGAAGGATTCTAAAGTTAAGCTGTAGCAGAGTATGCATCAGGAAAAGAGAATCAGGTTGACAGTAGAGATGTCTGTGAGGAGACCAGTCTTGGTTGAAATACGGTGGAGTGGTGGCAGCATTCAGAGAAAGACTAATAAATGGGAAATTTCAGAGGAAGTCAAGAGAGGACAAAAGTCAACTGGTAGCTAACAGGTAATGGTAATTATACTCTGCTTAAACATGAGACTTCTGTACTGAGTTAGCACTCTGATACAAAGTCAAACCAATGTAGTTGAGTCTCACTATTGTATTAGTATCTCAGCAAAATGGCCTGACAACTAACAGCAGTGGGAAAAGATGTTTTACCTTTTTTTTTTTTTTTTGCTAAAAATCAAAACCTAAAAGGTAATCCAATTGATGTTCCACATATATGCCCCCCGTAAAAACCCTTTCCTTTCTTCTAAACATCATGTGTATACATGCTTTGCCTACATGCTTGCATGTGCATCACTGCATGCCTAGTACACACAGACAGCAGAAAGAGGCTGTGGCTCCTCTGTTACTGGAGTTAGAAGCAGTTGTAAGTGCCTGATGGGGGTGCCAAGAACTAAATCCCCGTCTTCTACAGGAACACCTTGACTGCTACTCTCAGGCCATCTCTCCAGCCTTTTACCCTCTTATTGATTCTCTCAAGTCTCATCACCCATCTTTCTTTCCTATATCTGCTAATCCTAAAATTCTGAATGCACTCGTTCATGGTTTGTACTGTTGCCAGAAACTCCATTCTCCTGCTGTAAAGAGCAAGAGGGCTACTTTGGCTGTGATATCAATGACTGCAGATGCACAGCTGAGAGGGAAGAATTTAGAAGGCCCCTCATCCATCCCCCAAAGCAACAGCATAGCCAGGAATCCACTGAAGAGAACTCTGAAAAAGTGTGATAGAGATGCTGAAGTGTAGCCCTCCACACTGATGGCTTCTGACAGGGGTCCAGGAGGAGAAGGAGTCAATTCTACTTAAGGGGCAGGCCAGTAAGTGTTTAGCCATGCTCCAGTGAATATAGACAACACAAATTGGGCTTTTCCCCCTTATTTTTATTTTTACTTCGGGGGGGGAGGTGTTTACAAGGGGGACCCAGACAGGAAGTGAGTAGGATCAAGGTACATGATGTGAAAGTCCTAGACAATCAATCAATATGTTAAAAAAAAATCCCAACTGAAAAACTCAGAGGAATTCCTAAGGAATGGAGAAGGGGACAAAGTGAAATAAGAAGGTCAAATTTGCTGCACAGGTAATTATAGTGAATAGAAAGCTGAGAACGCACAGTAGTATCCCCATTACATATCAGTGAGAAGCAAAACTTTAATAAAGGTCAATTAGACTCCAATGGAACATACAGGGGTTTTATCTATTTTTGAAATATAAATGCCAAAGTAACTGCCCTGTAAAGTCAGGTGGAAGAAACTCACCAAGTAGAAGCAACTGAAGATAAATAAGTCCCCTCAGAAAAGATTTCCTGGAAAGAGCAGAAAGGAGAAACCAGGATGGGTTGCAAAAGAAATAGCATTACGGTAAACAAAATAGCTATGTTAATTTGCCTTAACCTAGACTAATGACAATGCTATGAAATCTGTACAAGTTCTGCACACTCAGAGTGATAGAACGGTTTTCAGTCTGTTACTGATTGCTCTTAATTGAGAATAATGAATACAGGTATGTAGGTTTTGACATTTTTCCTAAAAGACATTAAGAAAAATTGCTAAAACAAAACAAGATATCATAAACCCTCCTGCTTAAATACCAGATTTTAAAAACTATCTGTAGTGGCCCAAGTCAAAATAGTACATAGAAGAATAATTGGGAACGGTACCACCTGGATGGCTTAATGGATTCTTGGTAGAACACAATGATATCAGTGGCAAAATCTATAGACTTATTATTGATAGTGATGATGCTAATTTTCTCAAAAAAAAAAAAAAAAAAAGCAGCCAGCCACTCCAAAGCTGCAAACAGGAAAACAAAGTAGGGAAAAGGAAGAAAGTTAAATAGGATTTTTATAGTTAGAAGATGAAAGGGATGGAAATAAATGTTATTAGAATGAATAAAAAGAGAGAGTCAACTGAATGAGAAAATAAAATAGAAACATGGCCAGAGGTGGGAGTAACAAAGAAATGAAAACCACAGGGCAAAAAACAAAACAAAAAAATAACAAAAATAACAATAAAAACCAAGGAGATGGAGCTACACGGAAGAAAAAACAAACATTAATATTTCTGGGTACCTTTAAATAATGTGCAGTCATTTTCTAGAATGAACAGACTTACTCCTTCATTTCTTTGTATTTTTTTTAAAAGGTTTACAAAAATGATATATGGCTTCATTCACACTTAAAGGAAACTAAGAAGGGGTCCATGACGGATGGAAATGAAGGCTTACAGCATGAGGTGATGAAGGTAATATATGGTGTGCAAGTAGAAGGAGGAAAAGTATGGGTGAGAGAATGTACAAGAGAAAAGAAAAAACAGAATTTTAGAAGAGAATGGGGGTATATAGCAACCAAAATTAAATATGCAGGATAATGCAACAAAAATAAACTTTCTATGGAAGGAAGGAGGGAGAGATAATGACATGTGTTCCTAGAGAATGCTCATTATCAAAAGACTTTGTCGCACAGAATAACACAATGTCCTACTCAAAACAGGTACTTTTTGTTTTTGTTTAAAAGTGTTTTCATACAACATATTTGGATCTTGTTTTCCCCTTCCTCGATTCCTCTTGTTCATGTTTTTTTCCTCTCTCTCTCTCAAAATGAAAACCCCAAAAGAACAAATATTAAAATACCAACTAAAATAAGACAATGCCCAAACCAGGTAAATAGAAGAGCATAATTAAAGTAAATTGAAAGATATGGACAGTTTTAACTACTTGAAGGAGAGAAGAGCAGCAGTGTATTTTGGGGAAAACATAATTACATGTTTAAAAATGGGGGTATCAATTCAGAAGACTAAAACCCACAGTAAAGACACCCAGAAATCTTTCACGTGAATTTGTTATATTTGATTTCTATATATATTATATTATCAAATTTTATATAAGTCTGACTCCAGTTTCAATTAACCTGAACTGCAAGAACAGATGAGGGAACTCAGAAAAACTTGGAGGAGGGAAAGGACAATATGGCTCACCAGCTCAGAGCACTGCTTGTGCGGATGTTAGATTAGAGCACATACATTAGATGGCTCACACCAGCTTCTAACTCCAACTCCAGGGAATCCAATGTCGTCTTCTGCCCTCCACAGGCACCTGCACTCATATGCGCGTACCCACACATAGGTACATAATTAAAAGTAATAAAAACAAATCTTTGGACTGGAGAAATAGCACGGCAGTTAAGAGTACTGGGTGCTGATCCAGAGGGTCAAAGTTCAATTCCCAGCATCCACCTGGTAATTCATAATCATCCAAACTCCACTAAGTAGTACAAAGACACACATAATACAAGCAGAACCACCCACACACATAAAAAACAAACTCATAGACTAAAGAGGCGACTTGGTCCTTAAGAGCATTTGTTGCTCTTGCAGAGGATCCCTGTTTGCTTTTTGCACCCACATAGTGGCTCACAACCATGAGTAACTCCAATTGCAGGGGAATGGATGCCTTCTGACCTCTATAGACAGCAGGTATGAACGTGCTGTATATAAGTAAATACAGGAAAAACAAATGCATAAAATATATAAATCCAAAAGAAGAACAATGAAAAGTTATAAAACAAAATAATTCTTTTAAATGGGAGAGGACTAAGTGAAGAGGACACAGGAGAACTATGGAAGGGAATTGAGGTATCTTAATTTCTTGTTATGATTAAATAAAATGTCACTGTTAGGGAAATCCGAAGAAAGGGCACATTCACTGTACCATTTTGTTTTGCTCACAAGTCCAATATTACTTTAAAATTATTTTTAAAACCAGGAATATGGTTCACATACAATTCACAGTTAGTGTTTGTACTATTTCCCACTATTAGTATTCAAATGGAAACTCAAAATCTTCAATAATTTTAAATGTTTAAACCTTCTGCCGATTTAAAATCAGAAGTGGAAAATATATAAGTAACCATGACTTCTATACGTTACAAACACAGAACAAAATATAAATTAGCCTCAAGTTTATCTCAACAAACGACGGGGTTTTATATTTTTAAAAAGTCCATGCACATGGTGAGTTACTATTTGAGAAGTAGCAGGGGGCAGTGATCTGCCAGCCAAGGACACAAGTCTCAAGAGGATCCAGCCCTACTTTGACAGTTGACATTTAGCTTCCAACCTCCAGAACTGTGAGGAAAAATACATTTTGGATTTTTTGGGGGAGGATAACAAAAATTTATTGAGAAATGGAAAGTAACAAGCCCCTCCATCCCACAATGTCTTTCTTTCCTGAACAAGTAAGTAACAACAAATAGAGAATTAGCGAGGGAGTGGGGGACATGAGAGTTGGCCACCCTTTTCTGTTTTCCAAGATGACATCCTGAAATGCGGGTGGGGGGGGCAAACACCCCACTCCCCAAAGAACCATATCACCAGGAGAGTGAGGCTGACTAGATGTGAGTGTGCCATCACAGCATGCCTGGCTCAAAAGAGCAGGGGAACCAGGAAGGGCCTCAGCCAATCCCTACGCTACACAAAGCAAAAGGCATGCCAACTGTTCCCATTAGGGCAGAGAAGTTAGGCACTAGTGTCTAGGGCTGTTCTCTTGGGCCAGGAAGGGGCAAACACAGAGGAGTGTGTTCAGGTTTCTGAGAAGAATTAAGTTTGTATCCATTTAGAAGGGTTTAGGAGAAGGAGGCTTCTTTAGGAGTGGACACACCAGATGTCATTTCTGGATTCCTTTGCTGGGCAACCTTAGAGATAAAGGACTGATTTAGGTTCAAAACAGACCCTTCTAGCTGGGCAGATCTAACTCAGGAAAATAAGAATTAGTTGAAGTAGCCGGGCAGTGGAGGCGCACGCCTTTAATCTCAGCACTTGGGAGGCAGAGGCAGGTGGATTTCTGAGTTCGAGGCCACCTTGGTCTTACAGAGTGAGTTTCAGGACAGCCAGGGCTACACAGAGAAACCCTGTCCCAAAAAACCAAAAAAAAAAAAAAAAAAGAGAGAGAGAATTAGTTGAAGTTCTTTACTGGGCGAGCCTTGACTGGGTCACAGTGCTCCAGCCTCCTCTAGTTCCTATAAGGAGAACTAGAAGGGCTAATAGGCACAGGTCCTTTCCTCACTCCCATATGCAAGCTGAGAGAAGTGAGCCAGGGCCTTTGACACAACACTAACAAGGGACTATGAACGCTGGGATGCCTTGTATACTGCCCAAACAGCATAGGCAGCCAAGACTGGCATACAGCAGCCCTGCCTGCCCATCATAGAGCACAGCACATTGGCAGTCAGGCCTGGAGAGGACAGTCGTGAGAACACAAGAAGACAGTGACCTGATGCAGCCCCTGGCTGCAATGAAATTCAGTCCACTGAATGGCAGGAGGTCCCATTCATTCCCTGTTTTATGTGAAAAGTTCAATAGAATAGGAAAACTCTTGAAACCAAAACAGTAAAAAAAAAAAAAAGCATTCTTTCCAACATGCTCCTGCACCCTGTGTCCCTTAGGGCCACAAGAAGGGCCACCCAGGGAAACAGTACACCATTTCCAGCTAGGGGCTGAGGGTAGGGGATGCACACCAACAAACACAGTCTACCTTGGTGATGACTGGAGGAAAGAGGAAACATATTACAGAAATGGAACACATGGAAGGGCAAGGTGTAGAATAACACAGGAAGTTGGGTCCCGTCCAGCGAGGCAGCTCCCCCTGGTACCTTGTCCCTTGTCCAGGGGGCTTCAGTCCGACGGCCTGTTCGTCTCAACTTGGCCTTGGGAAACAGAGCCACCCTCCTTTGCCCTGTTTCTGGCTGCCTCGCTCCCCTTCTCAAAGTTTGATTTGGAATTCTGTGGGTTGTGTGGTCACTGAGGCCCCCGAGGACTTGAGAGTGTTCTGTGAATGGTGTCGGGGTCCACTTCGGCAGGAGGATTGGAAGTGGCAGGATTGCACCCGCTCTGCGGAGCTCACTCTCCTTTTTCACTGAGGGGCTGTCACTCGACCACAGCAGGATGGGTTGGTCTGAGGTGATGACATTTCCATTCATGTGAAGGTTGCACTTCATGGGTTGTCCATTCAGACGTCGGTTGTTGTAGTTCTTATAAGCAGTGATGGCATCATCCTTCTTCTCAAAGACAACCTCTGCTATCGCAGGACACGCCAGTCGAGCCCGCTTGAGAGCTCCACACACTCAGAAAAGCTCAACTTTGTCCTCCTCTGTGACTTGAGGGTGCAGATAATTCAGTCATCTTGGTGCTTTCCAGGGGGCTAAGCACAGGCTCAGCAGGTGGCAGCTCTTTGGGAGGCTCGTCCTTGTTCACCAGTGTCGGGCACATGTTGGTCAAGGCTTTGGCTCAAACAGAGGAGGGGAGAACAGGAGTGGTGCAGGCATTTTTCTGGACCACTTTTGTGAGAGGGAGGGCCTTGGGCATGGACAGCTTGGAACTACTGAGTCCATTCAGGTGAACGAAGCTGCCCTTGGCTAAAACTTCATCTGCTTAGTAGGAACAGGTGCTGCAATGCCATCATCTTCATCTAGGTCATACAGGTTCTGTTTGGCCTGGTGGTTATTGACAACATTGACCCTCATTCCAGCAGGATGGCCAGGAAGTGGCACCATGGCCTTTTGATGTGGAACCTGCATACTTTGGGTGAGTTTCAGAGCAGGGACCATAGTCCCAGTAGGCAGGCTTGTGAACACAGCAGGAGATCTCCTCTTCAAGCTGATCTCCAGAGCATCAGCCACCTGGCAGGGCTTCTGGGGCAGTGTTCTGCTGCTTTCCTGAGTTCAGAGTCTCTCTGGCATGCTGTACTTTTCCTTTGATCTGAAACCTAGCATCTTTCTGCGAAAGCTTTTCCCAGGCATCTTTGACACCCAGCTTAAGCTGAGAATCTGAGAGGCCAATCTTCTGCCGGGCATCAAATGTCTGCTGGAAGGTAGCCATGCAAGCTGGCTGCCTAAGATGACTATGCTGGATCCCAATCCGAGACTGGACTCCCCATTTCCTGGTTTGACGCTGAATGCTCCCTTGGTCAAACTTCCACAATTCTGGATGAGCTTGTCTAGCGAGATATCGGACATGTGGCACTACCAAGCTAGCGGAGAGCAGATTAAAGGCTGTCTGCATTTGTTGTTGATTTTAAAGATTTATTTATTTTATGTATTTGAGTATTCTGTCTGCATGAACACCTGCGTGCTAGAAGAGGGGGTCAGAACTCATTAGAGATGATTGCAAGCCACAATGTGGTTGTTGGGAATTGAACTCAGGACTTCTGGATAAGCAGCCTCTGAGATATTTCTTCAACCCCTGAGAAAATACATTTTGTCTTTAAGTCACCTAGTACATAGTATTTTTGTGGGACAATAATACAAACCCCCCCCCCATATATTAAGCTGTCATTTAAGATTTTTTCTTATTAATCATTCTATTTGTTTACATCTCAAACATATTTCCTGGTAGCTCCTCCACATGCCCCTCATCCCACAACCTCCTTCTCCTCCCTCCCCTTTTGCCTCTATGAGGGTTCTCCCCCACCCACCCACCCTCGCCTGCCACAAATCCACAGCATCCCCCTATACTGGGACATCAAACCTCCACAGGACCAAGGGCCTCCCCTCCCACTGATGTCAGACAAGGCCATCCTCTACTACCTATGTATCTAGAGCTTGTATACACCTTGGTGGTTGAGTCTCTGAAAGCAGTAGGTAGTCTGGCCAGCTAATGTTTTTCTTCCTATGGGGTTTCAATCCCCCTCAGCTCTTCAAGTCCTTCCACCATTAAGTTGTCATTTTTATACCATAGAATTTTCCCCCTACAATTACACTTGTCAGTCTGTGGCTTTTTATAAATTTATAGTGCTGTATAATGATTTGCATAATCTAGTTTAGGATTATCTAGTTTAGAACATTCCTATAACCCTTGAAATGTTTCCCTCTACATGCCCCAAGCAAGACTGATTGGTTTTTTCTTATATATTTTCTTTTCTAGAATTCCATGTAGGTGGAACCATATACTATAAAGACTTCTATATCTGGTTCCTTTCATTTAGTATGCTTTTGTGGTTCACCTATGTCTTAGCATCGTTCTTCTAGATTTTATATTGCTGAATAATATGGTTTATCCATTTTAAGTGAATAGATGTTTGTGTTATTGCCTGGTTGAGCTATTGTAAATAATGCAGCTATAAGAGTCCCTAAGTGAGGGCTGCAGAAATGGTTAAGTCTTTGAAGTACTTGTTGTGCAAGCATGAGGACCTGAGTTCATCCCCCAGAACTCACATACAGTAGCTAGGCATGGAAAGTATTTGTCATTCCAACTGGCCAGGACAACTGGTGCCAGGAAAATCCCTTGATCTACTGGCCAGCCAGTCTAGATGAATAGGTGAACTCCAGGTTCCAATGAGAGTCCCTGTCTCAAAAAAAAAAGTGTCTGGCTTTTGATGAATTACACAGAGGTTTCCACATGCACATGTACAAATGCACACATTCACTTACACAAATGTATGTATTCCTGCATACATACACATGCACATACACAAAACGTTTAAAAGTTCACAAAAATATATGCGCAGGGGACGGGTTGGGGTGGGGGGCGAGTATTGGAGAAATGGCTCTGCAGTTAAGAGTATTTGCTGCTGCTGCAGAAGATCTGGTTTTAGTTTTCAGTTCCAACATGAGGGCTCATGACCATCTGTAACTAATTCTAGAAGGTCTTAGTTCCTCTTCTGGCCTTCAAGAGTGCATGGAATGTACATGGTGTACATATATAGTAGCAGGCAAACCCTCATATACATAAAATAAATCTATTTAAAATAAAAATAAAATGTATATCTGTGTTTTAGTATATGTGTTTCAATTTTAGTTTTATA
The DNA here is from genome assembly GCA_036184795.1 of Tokudaia tokunoshimensis. Lineage (NCBI taxonomy): Eukaryota > Metazoa > Chordata > Mammalia > Rodentia > Muridae > Tokudaia > Tokudaia tokunoshimensis. The sequence goes on from BTHU01000114.1 coordinate 19,423, forward strand.
GGTATGCAGGTGTGAAATCATTTGGTCACATGGTAAGTATATGTCTACTTTAAAAGCTACCAAACTGTCTTTTAAAGTGGTGTTATGGTGGTATCATACCAGGAATGTATTGTTATTCTTCTTAAGTTATAGCCATTCTAATAGGATAGGTACTAAAGTTTCAGCTTAAAACACTTAAAAGGACTTTAGGCTAATGAGAATAAGCTATGGCCTGTTGCTTAAAAACAAAAACAAACTGGGACCGAAAAGACAGCTCAGTGATTAAGAGCTTATGTGTACTACTCTTCCAGAAGGTTCAAGTTTGGTTTGTAGAGCATCCACTTCAGGCTGTAAGCCATCTGTAAACTCTAGCAGAATCTGACACACTCTTCTGACCTCTGTATGTGGAAATGAAATCACACACAGCACCCCACAGACAAACCTTTTTTGAAAGCATATACATATCATAATAAAAATAAATCTTTTTTTTCTTTTTTATTTTTGAGCATAGACCCATGGTAAAGGTCTTAAAATTTTGTAAAGGAGTCAATTTGTAGGTTATAAAGAAAGAGGAAAAGTCTTTAGTAAAATATTCATTTATGAATCTCATTCTTTTAATTCCAAAAAAATTATTCCAGTTTTCAGGATACTTTATAATTAAATGCTTTCTGAATTTCAAAAGAAGATTAAAGAAACCCACATTGTATAATGATATTGGAAACTCTCATTTTAACATAAATTTAAAGACTGTAATTGTGTGCTTTACTCTTTATGATAAATGTAGAATACATAGTTGAGAATTTGGGGTATCACATGTTTGATTTCAGACAGGCCTTTTGATTTCTTCTCTAAAGCTAAATAGCTAAAGATTTATATAATTGTGAATAAAACATGGGAATTAGATGGCAATATACTCTAATTACACTGTGATAATTATACATATTGGTCTCTTATAAAATGTTTCTAGCAGGAATCAGATAATTTAAAAATTACATAAACCTATGGAAAAGTTTCCATGTGCAATTTGAGATACAGCTTAAAGGTCTAGTACCTGACAATTTCAAAGTTGTAAATGTCTTCTAATTTGATACACTGATTGTATTTTATAATATACCTAATTGCTTTAGGCAAGAGTCCTACAATCTGTTTTTTAGGCACTGTTCTTTGTTAATCATGTGAAACTTTGATGTAGTTAACTAGTCCTAAATAACTCTGCAGAAAAATTTGGAACTTTGACTGGTCCTGGAGTAGAAATGAAAATCAGCTCCTGAGGTCTGCCCACCTAATACTGTCAGCTGGCCTGGTGGTCCACTGGGGAACAAGAATAATTTCAAGCAACAACACCAGAGAGGGCCACCCTGTAACTATGGTGGTTAAATAAATACCAAGACAACTCCGTAATCATGTGTAAACACAGAAAAAAATAAATGATATCTTAGACCCTCCTCAAAAATGTCAAACTCCCCCTTTTCATAGGAGTGACAGTAGCTTTTCTCCCACTTACAGCAATAGCTACTCTCTAGTCTGATCTCTAAGTCAAAGAGATGTGTTAACATGTCCCCACTCCTAAAAGTACTCCGGCTTCCTAAGAATATCTAATCTAAAATAACTCTTCTTTTTCATAAACCCTCCCCCAACATCCCCTGCACAAACTCTAATCTTACTTTATGTCTTTTCTATTTGCCTGCTAAGAAAGCAATAAGAAACTAACTTGCTTGCTTTTTAAGTCAGGGGTTCAGTGAACAAAAGGACTATCATGTATTGCACCCTGAGTTCTATCTCTAGCATAAAAAGCCAGGCATGGTGGCACACCCTGGACACAGAAACAGGAATCATTGATGTTTTGATGGCCAGCCAGCCAAACCTACTTGTTCTACTCCAGATCCTAGTAGGAAACTGTTTCCAAAAACAAAGTGGATAGCTCCTGAGGAACCATACCCAAGGATAACCCCGGACTTTCATACATGTGCTCTCACACACACCTATTCAACCATGAATACAAAGAAATCAAGGTGACCCAGGAGACTGAATTATTTTTATATTGTTCAGAGTAGAGAGATTCATAAAATACTATATAATTAGCTCACTATAAACTCAAGGTCAATTAATGGGAAGTAATTAAAATTCTAATTCAGTGGTCGTAGTTTTAATTATGATTAAGTTTTAATACATGGGAAAATAAAATAGTACTTTTAAATACGTGTATACTCTGTAAGATCAACCTTTGTCCTGGCACTTTCTGTAATAGAATCATTTATGAAATAGCAAATAAATTATGCTAACTAGCTGCCACTGAAAAATGAAAAGAAATGAGAGCATAATTGTATAGTCAATGTAAATGGTGCTTAACATCCAGATGAAAGTTAAATAAAAGCATTTAGTCATCTACACATTTCTAAATATTTTGACTTTTAATAAAAGCAGCTAACTATAGGATTATATGCAATAGTAACCAACTGCAGCATATCACACACTGCTAAATACTGATGTAATTAAAACCCTAGGCCTGTTCTAACATGAATACATGTCTAGATGGCCAGAGGCAAAAACCGCTCAGAAATCATCTAGTCAAGCCCTATATCACATGAAGTCAAGACAGCTGATGCTCAGAGAGGTAGAGTGACTAAGCTACAGGCACACAGATAGTTAATGGTCCTTAGCACGAGAACCAGTGCCTCCAACACTCAATCTCAGATCCTAGCACTTCTTGTGAATGTTATCATTCCTTATTTATATATTCATTACAATTATTTCTGCTTCTTAATGAAGATACTGGGAGGATAGCTGGGAACCATTAAGAATAAATGATGCATTCTGTGGTTTGAACAACATTCTTTTTGTTTCTGGTACTGGGAATTGAACCTAGGGTCTCACTTATGCTAGAAAAGTTTTCTACTGAGTTATATACCTAAACTTGTTTTTTGATTGGTTGGTTGGTTGGTTGGTTTCGGTTTTTTTTTTTTGTTTGTATGGTTGGTGGTGGTGTTTCTTGCTTGCTGGCTTTCTATTCATTTTGCTTTTCCTTTTTACATTTTGGCACAGGGTCTCAGGAACTAGTCCAAGCTGGCTTTGAACTTACTCTGTTTTCCAGGCAGTCCTTGAACTTACTGTCCTCCTGCCTTAGCCATCTGAGTGGCTGACATTGCATGTCCTAGTCACCAAACTTAGCTGTGTTCATGTTCTGTGTTCCAACCTGACTGTGGAGTAGTCTGACTTTTAGCTTGCCATATGATGGCCTTATTTTCCTTAGCTAAAATCAATGACATCAATATCCTTTTCAGAGGTGGGAAGCATCAAGCAA
>BTHU01000115.1:0-23008 GCA_036184795.1 Tokudaia tokunoshimensis
AAAGGTCAGTTACCTGGAATTGGAGATACAGCTTGAGTGGAAACTGGGAATCAAACACTGCTCCTCAGGAAGAACAGCAAGCATTGTGTTCCTCTGAGGCACATCTCCAAAAGTCCATGTAGCATTTTGGATACGGTTTCAGGAAGCATAAGATTGTAAAGTCTCTCAAGGAAAGAACATGTTGGGTCATTAATTACTCGGAAAATTCTAGAAGGAGGAAGGAGCAGAGGCAAGGGGACCACGAGATTATTGGACCCAGGGTAAGTACAAGACACAAGCATGATGCTGTGAGAAGACACACTCAGTAAAAGAAGAAAACAAACATGTTCTTATGCAAAATTGATTTATTGGATCCTCTGAGAAATTATAATGCTAATGTTAGTGGTAGAAGATATTATCAGGAGGCGGGACCTCCCCCACCAATGAGACACAGCTTAACAGCAGTACCAGTCTAGTACAACAGTACTCCTAGGTTCAGTCAGACTATACTTAGTCAAAACCTATTTCCATATAGTACAGAACAAACAGTATGTTAGGGGAGAGCCAGAAGGTGGATGCCATGCAGAGGCAGAATGACACAGAGCCCTCCTGTTCAAGTCCATATGCTCTTTAAATGTCCTCTCTGTTTATGGTCTCTTCCCTTCATCTATGGAACGTCACACTCTGAAATTGCGGGATTGCAAGCCCCCACAATTTCCAAAGACAGTTGCTGTTCAAGGGTGGGTTCTGTACTGTTTACGCTAGGCTGAAAATGAGCTCATGTCCACACAACCACCTCAAATTGGAAGTATTGATTGGAGTTCAAGTAAAATGAAATAGTTTCTCTTTCCAAAGTACCTCCAAAAGTGCTTGAATACACAAGGACTATGCCTCTAATGAGTCACTTGAGGCCTGCCCTCCATTAATCAGAGCCCAGCAATGACTTCACCTTACATATTCCCAACAAGAACATAGCCTAGCCTTCAAATTATAGATAAAGAATTTCCGACAATCTAAACATCTCTTACTCACAAAGTAGAGCTTCTTTGGTTGCCTTATAACCTTGAGTGTGTCCATCAGCTCAGTACAAAGTCGGACAAATCTCTCTGGAAATAACATCACCAATGTCGTCATAGACCTCATCAGGGGCAGGGTACTTCTCCAGGGTCAGCTGTGTGAGGTTGGCAGTATGCTGGCAACAGCTTCTTCAGGCTGCTCATGGACAAGAAGTTCTTCATAAAATTGACTTCAGTGAGCTGGGCACACTGGCTCAGTGCAGGTAGGAGGGCACTGATTTGCCAGTCCATGAGCATACAGCCCTTCAATTTTAATGTCTGCAGAGTGGTTGTCAGTCTGTCTAGCACGCTTCCTAGAAATGGATCACTTAAATGTATGAAGGTGACCCCACTCAGGTCCAGGTGTTTGAGCTGATGAATGCTTGGACACTGGGACAGATACTTCATGTCTGATTGTGACTGCATGCAGCGAGTGATAGCAAGGGTCTCTAATGGACTCTTCAAGCAGCTAGAGAGAAAGAGAGAGAAAGGACCTTTACTTCACTGAAGTTCAATAGTGGCAGAGAAAAGACCGTGACTTCAAGGGTAAGCAGAGTCTCCTCAGCCCAAGGGTCATTCTCAGTCCATGATTCAAGACTAGTTCAAGTTGCTCCCTGATGGAGAGCTAACTACTCTTGCCATGTTCTTCTGGGTGGCACATATGCTATCACTCGGTCCCGCACTGCATCAGCTCTACAGTACCCCTCTGAATGGTAAGCACAAAACATATTTGGGGACAAATGATGTAAACAGGAGAAGCCAGAAGGATCAACTGGGAACCACTCAGAACCATCCCCAGCTCTGCCAACATTTATCTCAGTGTGTTCCAGCTTCCACACACAGCCTCTGTTTGGTTCGTAGAGTTTCCCTTTGACCACAGGCATTCACTCATTTCCCATCCACACAGCCCCTTCCTGTCCTCACATTTCCTTTGGCTCATGGGCAGTCAGAGGCAGATGGAGACTGTTGGGATACTTCTGAGGACAGAGTTGATAGAAGAGGACATGGGATGTGAGATCTCATACATTCTATAAATCTGTCTTCCCATCACCCTGAGTTTCTTTCTTTTGTTTTGTAAGATGTATTTGTTATATGTGGTTGCACCGTAGCTATCTTCAGATACCATAAGAGGGAATCAGATCTCTTTCCTGATGGTTGTGAGGGCACCATGGGGGGTGCCGGGATTTGAACTCATGACCTGTGGAAGAGAAGTCGGTGCTCTTCCCACCGACCCATCTCTCCAGCCCATCTGGGTTTCTTAAGACACATTTTTTTCAATCATGAACACATACATTGACAGTCTGGCTTTAGTTAAGGTGACAGGTCAGGATGCGTCAGCAGCATAAAATGTCATATCAATTATTCTAAGCTCATATGTATATAAATTGAAAACTGGCTGTGAACCCACTCTATGAACTGTAATGTCAATTAATGTAAAGCAAAACAACAACAAAATACTTTACTAACCCCTGGATAAAGCTCTCTGTCCTTTCTTACCTGAGCACTTGGTCCAGGCGTTCATTCAGGAAGTGGACATCATTCAAATAGAGATGCTGGAGCTTATGCAGTTTGGAGAACTGGGCAAAGATGTCTGTAAGACACCGGGCTTCCAGCTCTTTGTCCCGAGGCCTATCCCAAGGTATGCCGACTTCCTTGAAAAGGAGTTTCTGGAGGTTTTTCATCTTGCCCAGGCCAGGGGCTAGCAATGCAAGAGTATGTATGTCCCAGCATGTGTTTATTTCCAACTCCTGGATGGAGCCTGGATCAATAACTTCCAAAATAGTCACTGGGTCATAGGCAGGAATGGCCCCAAACTCCAACTTCTGACAGATCACCTCTAGCACATCTTTTCTCTGCTTGGCCCACTGATATAAATATTTTAGGTATTTGGAGGGACGGCGGGACGTGAGGGAAAGGTTCATCCATATAGTCACTGCCTGTTTTCCCCCTTGGATGAGAGGATTTCCCACTGATTGGTTCTTGCCCGTGACATCTGGAGGAGAGCAGCCTACATGCTCTATTCCAGCCCAAACATTCCAGAAGTTGTGGTGGGCATCTCTCAAATCAAGCACTTGCAGTTTCCAACTCCTGTGGGTAAAGTAGAAGAGCATTAAGAGGTCAGGAAACACAAGCTGTAATCTGCACGACCCAAAATTCAAATTCCCTTCAATCCTTCAAATTCCTTGAAAGCAAAAAGATTCCATTTCTATTGGCGCTGGAAGGGGCAAAGACAGACTCATGGCACATAGACTATTTCTGTCCTCAGCTGTTGTACACACACCACTGTCCTGTTCCTTTGTTTCCATTCTAGAAGATACTGATCCATACAATCACAAGCCTCCGATTCACCTTGGACCCTCTATGAATACTGTCCTCACTTGCTCTCATCCACACACATTCCTCCGTGCTACCTTGATCTCACTTACCTAGGTCGATCCTTTTGTGCCATCAGCAAATCAAGGCCATCTAGCACAGCTTTCAAAGTCTCCAGGTGAGTAGTCTCCATCAGGGCTCCCACCGGAAGGTGTGGGAAGGGCCATGCTGCCACCATCTTCCTTAGGATGTTAGGTTGTTTGTTGCTGAATGCATCCACGAAGAGTGGTGGGAAGAGTTCCTTGGGCAGGTTCTCCAGAGCAGAGATGGCCAAGGCTTCATCTTTGAGCAGGCTTCTTCTTGCCAGATCCTGGAGGGTAGGTGGGGGCCTTGAAGCTCATCATGGATTTCATGTATGAGCAGATTCTATGGAAATATCCAAAGAAAGGAAATATTTCATCTAAAACTCTTTTAGCAAGCTTCTGCACACCCCTCCCACCCACAATAATTGCCTCTACCAGGCAGGGGTCCACTCACGGTCTGGTTACATTGGAAACCTTTTTATCCACATAACAAGAGATCTGTCTTTCTCATTGCCATAGTTTCCTCAAGGTCCTCCTGGTAACATAGAAGGACCCAATTTAACAGAACTCTGATAGTCTGCCCAATCTGACCCAATGTTTCCTGTGAGTCCTACCCTACTCTGGAGCATGATATGCACATTTGAATCTGACACTTTGGTGGGAAACAAATATGCTTTTACTACGATCAATGGAGCAGTCTTTTGCATAAAAGGGATACAAATTTTACTTCCATAATCTTTAGAAGCAGCAGAAATCACGCTGAGCCCTAACCTCTCTTTTCACAGATTGGATGCACTGAGGCCATGAGCAGCCTGCAATTGAATGGTTTCTTCATCCTTCTCACCACCTCTCCTCCCACCTTCATCACACATGGGCAACCTGACCCATTCAGGTAACCTTTCCTTTTTTTCCACCAACTTCTATCCTCACTGGGTCCTCTCAGGCATTCCAATCTGCCCTAAGAACCCTGGATTCCCTCTTGATATACAATCTCTCATAGCACCTCCAGCAGACCTGTGTATGAGAAACCTTACAGGTAAGCATCCATTCCCTCTCCCATCTTCCTTGCTCACTGAGTCTTCTGGGACAGGTCAAGCTACTGTGAGCCGCTTGCTCTCTCAGCAAACCCTCAAGTTCTTGCCACCTTTCCTCCCACCTGAAACAAACAGTCTTTGGTATCCTGAACTCTAGAGTTAAGTCACTTGTCTCCTCCACTTACTCAGTCCACTGGGGCAACTTAAGCTGCCCTGAGCAGAGTGCTATCCCAACGGAACCTACGTTGTCTGGTGACATCACAGATATTCCCCCATAGCACAAAGACACTTGTTCAACTATATTTAGAGCAGCTTACTCCTAATAGCCACAAACTGGAAACAACCAGAGATGTTGTCACAGCAGAAGACTGATAAAGACAAAGTGGTACAGATACACAATGGAAAATTGTTCAGCTCTCAAAATCAAAGGCAGCATGAATTGTGCAGGCAAAGCAGTGGAATAGGAGAATAGCATGCTGAGTAAGATGACCCAGTCCGAAAGGACATGCGTGGTATATAGTCACTAATATGTGGATATTAGTCTCAATATAAAGGATACCCATGCTGTACTCCACAGATCCGAAGACGCTAACAGAAGGAAAGAACAAGTGAGGATGCTTGAATATCACATCAAAGATGATATAACAAAAATAAGAGGCAGATAGAAGGAGGAATGCTGTTGGAGAGTGGATGTGGAGGTGAATGCTGGGGGTCAGGGTCAGGTGTGGGCAGAGACAGGAAGGATGCCCGATGGCCATGAGGATGAATGGTAATCTGAAGGTCACAGCGACGGCTACTTGAGGATATCTCCAGGATCAGACAGAAAACTGAAATAAGGCCATAATCAATGGGGTTGACCTTAGCTGTTTCTCTCGGCCAAGGGGAAATTCAAACTGAAGAGTCCAACTACTAGAGCTAGGCCAAAACCCCAGAAGAGCAATTGGGACAATAACCCCACTATACAAATTTGACCCATAATTTATCCCATGTACAAGGAATGCCAGCATGGTGGATGGAACAGAGACTGAAAAAATAGCCAAATAATAATGATCCCAACAGGAGACCATTCCCATAGACAGTCACTAATTCCTGACATTTTAATGATACTTTATTATGCTTGCACATCTTTATACAGAATTCCTATTCAATAGGATGCTGCATCCAGCAGCTAGCTGATTCAGAGGCCCACAGACAAACAGTGAATGGACCTTGGGGACTCTTAAGAAGAATAGGTTGGTAGGTCTGAAGGTTTTGAAGAGGATAGGAACTCTAAAGCAAGACCAACACTTTCACGTAACGTAGACCACCATCAAAAGTACATTCGGGGACAGGACCTAGGGATCCCCACACGTATGTAGGTCCAATGCAGCTTGGTCTCACATAGGCCCAAACAAATTGTTATGTGGTCTATCCCAAAAGCAGTGGTCTGTTTGTCTGATATAGTCTTCTAGCCGGTCTGATTTGTGGGGCCACAGCAAGAGAGGAAGTAGCTTATCACACAGAGATACCCAGGAAGGGCCCACCCACTCAGAACAGAAGGGTTATGGAGTGGGGAAAAGGGTGTGTGAGAGGCTAGTAAGCTGGATTTAGAAAGTAAAAATCAATCAATCAATAAAACAAGAGACTGAATGCTTCAGAGAGTCAATTTGATGCTTTGCTGGAACTCATGCCCAAGTGTTCTTCCCTATAGATTTTTCATCCTTGTCACTTTGAACTAACATGTGTGTAACGTAGATTAGAGTAGGTTAAGATATATGGTGGTTTTCCAGTGTGCCTGAGTCCTTGAATATTGCCTCCTAAGCCAACTATAATCAAGCCGGACAGGGCAGCCTCAGATCTCAGGAAGTAGAGGTTGAACATTTAGTGTTACATGACTCAGGGCTACACATAGATTCTGGCTATCCTGGACTAAATGAGGTTGGCTGCTTGAAAATAACCACCCAAGAAAAACAAGCAGGCACAGGAAATAAAAAAAGACACACAAAAAAACATTAAGATGAAATGGACACTGTCAGATGGGTTGTCCTGATGGGCATAAATGACTTACCTGGTTTGAACACTGCCTCAGACACTCCGAGCTCAGAGAGGTCAGGCAGTCACTCCTGACTACAAGGTTCAGAGTGTCCCCGGCAGCCATTCCTGTCCTTATATACTCCTTCCACTCACACCTCCCTTTTTAGCCACACCTTTCAGGCAGGCCAAAGCTGCCACCTGATAGGATGATGAAGTCTCCACACCCTTAATCTTATTTTCACCTTACTTGAGTGAATCAGATCTTCATGAGGGAATGTAAAATATCTGAGATTATATTCCTGTATTAGTCAGGGTTCTCTAGAGTCACAGAACGTATGTGTAGTCTCTAAACAGTTAGGGAATTTGTCGATGACTTACAGCTTGTAGTCCAAATCCACAACAATAGTCAGCAGTACTTGTGGAGGGAAGTCCAAGGATCTAGCAGGTGCTCAGTTCCACTAGGAGGGCCAGGAAGTGTCAACCTTAATCTTCCTTCTTCCAAAGTCTTTATCTAGACCTCCAGCAGAAAATGTGGCCCAGATTAAAGGCGTGTGCCACAGCGCCTTTAATCCCAGATGACCTTGACCTCAAAGATGTGCTCATTTTAATCTTCTGGAATGCATAGTCGCTGTGCTTCCACATCTCCATGACAAGATCCAGGTCAGAAACTTGTAGCTCTGAGCCTCCAGATTAGGATTAGAGGTGAGCATTCCAATTCTTCATTAGTTCGTTCCAGATTTAGTCAAGTTGACAACCAGGAATAGCCACTACAGTTACAAAGCCTATCCAGGATGCATCTCAAGCTTTGAGCCCTGAGATTTCTTTTCTTCCTTATCATTTGTAGACCATTTCTCAGGTCTCTCTGGAAGTACTATGTAGCATGAGCCGACAGGTAGTTCTCAGTAACAGGATTGAGTCTGGTGGTATGAGCTAGGGTGTGTTCAATACGATTAGATCTCCAGGCAAGAAAGGGAGGAACCATGAATGTAGAAACATGGATCAAGACATTGTAAAAATACTAATTATATCTCTGTTTCTTTCTCTGTCACTCTCCTGGTCTCTCCCTTTCTCTGTCTTTCTGAGTGTCTCTTGGGTTCTCTGCCTCTCTCTCTCTCTCTCTCTCTCTCTCTCTCTCTCTCTCTCTCTCTCTCTCTCTCTCTCTCTCTCTCTCTCTCCCTCAACTCTCATTATTTGATTTAATTTGATCTCTGTACCAGTTTTGCCTTTGATGAAATCATTGAAGGAGAAGAGTTCAAAACTGTTAAGGGGTTGAATGGATGGCTCAGACTTTTGAAAACCATCTACAATTCCAAAGATACATGTGCTCTCACTCTCCTCTGCCTTCATATGGTAGTGAAACCTAATATATAAGCAGGGAAAACATAAAAGCCTAATGTAGTACAAAAGCATCTTGATGGTTTTTTGCAGCCACTCTTGTGTTATAGGACTTTATTACTAGATTTTGTGAGGCACAGACAGGCTGATCTCTCTGAGTTCAAGCCCTATATGCTCTCTCTGGAGAATGCAAAGTCAGCCTGTGCTACACAAAGACACTCTGACTTAAAAGAATCAAAGATCAAAGAAAACAGAGAACCCAGTGTTTACCTATCACACTTCAACCACATCACATCCCATCACAGGAAGAAGCAGGGAGATCTCAGTAGTTTTGGCACCAGTGTGTATAAGATAGTTTTTCGTTACCAAGATTGAAATAGTTCCTTTTGGAAAAGCCAAACACCCGAGACTGGACTGATAGTCAAGAGGCCATTAACTAAACCAGTAAGATCCCCTGAGTTTTATTTGTTCCTTAATTTTGTGACACATCATGTACTGCTTTTCAAAATTATTTGTCAGGAAGAGTCTTTCACTCAAGCTGAGGTGATCTGAAATGCCAATTAGCAACAATGCTCCTGGCTCAACCTTCTGTTTTCTTTCCATTGAATATACTTTTCATATAGATTTCAAATGTTATTCCTTTTCCCGGTTTCCCCTCCCCGAAAAACCCCAATGCATCCTCCCACACCCTGCCTCCAAGAATATGCCCCTCCACCCAACCCACTCCAAGCCTGCCTCAATTTCCCCAAGCTGAGGCCTCTATGGAGCCTTCATAGGACCAAGGACCTCTCCTCCTACTGATACCCTTTAACCACCTGAATTTTCATTCAAACGGGTTATGAGGTTCTCTTAAAGGAGAGTTGGGGATGAGAAACGATGGGGGGACATGAGAAATATGAAGCCAAGGCTGTATATCTGGCTCAAGGCTCAAAGTTTAAAGGACTTTTCCACACATATATAGGCAGGGGGAAAAGCCCTTCCTCCCATAGGCTGGCACCAGGTCTGCAGGCCTGGTCTGGCTGTTCACTGGCATTGATTCCATTACTGGGCAGCTGGGTGGGTCACCTGCTTAATTCAGAAATTCTTAGACCTGGAGGAACAATGATCTTCACCTTTGCTCAACCCTAGGTGGTGCAGGATTATGGCTAGCACAGCAATTCCAGTTCATAGGCTAGGAGAACTTCACCTTGGTCAATGTCAAGTTTCTCCCAGGTACAAAACACCCCAAGATGACTCTCTACAATGCCCAACAAGGCATTCCTCTGCCACTCTTTTGGCTAGAACCATGTGTATCCTTTGGTTGACGGCTTAGTTCCAGGGAGCCCTGGGGCTTCTGGTTGGCCGACAGTGCTGTTCCTCTTATGAGCTGCAAAACCCTACAGCTCCTCCAGTTTACCTCCAACTCTTCCATCTGTGATCTATGCACTCAGTCAAATGGTTGGCTGCTCTGTACCTGTCAGGCTCTGGCAGGGCCCCTCTAGGCAACCATAACAGGCTCTGTTTGATAAGCCCTTCTTGTCATCCATAGTAGTGTTGGGGTGTGTTGACTGTTTATAGGGTAAATCCCCAGGTAGGACAGTCTCTGGGTGGCCTTTCCTTCAGTCTCTGCTTCGCACTTTGTCTCCATCATTGCTCTTGGGAGTATTTTCTTCCATTTCTCAGAGCACACCCACTTTGATCTTCCTTCTTCTTGAGCTGCTTGTGGTCTGTGAATTGTAATTTCTTTATTTTGAGCTTTTGGGCTAATATCCACTTCTCACTGAGTGCATACCGTGTGTGTTTTGGTGTGACTGGGTTCCCTCACATAGGATGACAATTTCTAGTTCCATTCATTTGCCTTAGAATTTCATGCATTCATTGTTTATTATAGCTGACTAGTACTCCACTGTGTGTATATATATATACAACAATTTCTGTATTCATTCCTCTATTGAAGGACATCTGGGTTCTTTCCGGCTTATGGCTATTAAAAATAAGACTGCTATGAACATAGTGGAGCATGGGTCCTTCTCACATGTTGGCTCTTTATACACTTCTTTTTTTAATTTATTTTTCATGAACTTTCTTTCACTTTAACTGAGGTGATCTGAAACTCAAATTAGCAACAATCCTCCTGACTCAACATTCTATTCAGTAGGCAAGCTGTTGTGAGCCAAAACACCTGGCTGAGTTTTCTTAGCAGTGATGTGCATGGTTCTGAGTGTGTAGCACATTGACTTTACTCTGTTCCTGACACTAGACATGCACACATAGATCCGACAAATATCCTGTGAAAATTATCTGGTGACAAATGCACATCCTCTTCTGGAATATATAGGTGAGTTGGATGCTCTGTCCTCTCGGCTTAGGTATGTAGGGATTTCTTGTATGTGTCTTAGTCAGCGTTTGTATTCCTGCACAAACGTCATGACCAAGAAGCAAGTGGGGTAGGAAAGGAATTCTTCAGCTTATATTTCCACATTGCTGTCCATCACTAAGGAAAGTCAGGACCAAAACTCAAAGAGGTCAGGAAGCAGGAACTGATGCACATGCCATGTAGGCATGTTTCTTATGACCTTGCTTGCCCTGGTTTTCTCAGCTTGCTTTCTTAGAGAACCCAAGACTACCAGTGCAGAGGTTGCACCACCCACAGTGGGCCCTCTCCGCTTCATCACTAATTGAGAAAATGCCTTACAGCTGGATCTCATGAAGGTGTTTCCTCAACTGAAGCTCTTTTCTCTGGGATAAGCCCAACCTGTGTCATGTTGACACAAAAAACAGCCAGTACATTTTGTTTGGAGGTTTTCACTTTCATATTTAAATATTCATTGTTATTTGTTTCTAATTATGTGTGATAGCTTTTGTGTTCCAGTGTGTGTGGGTGACTCAAGGGTCCCTAGAGACTAGAGGTAAAGGTCAGTTACCTGGAATTGGAGATACAGCTTGGTGTGGAAACTGGGAATCAAACACTGCTCCTCAGGAAGAACAGCAAGCATTGTGTTCCTCTGAGGCACATCTCCAAAAGAGTCCATGTAGCATTTTGGATACGGTTTCAGGAAGCATAAGATTGTAAAGTCTCTCCAAGGAAAGAACATGTTGGGTCATTAATTACTCGGAAAATTCTAGAAGGAGGAAGGAGCAGAGGCAAGGGGACACGAGATTATTGGACCAGGGTAAGTACAAGACACAAGCATGATGCTGTGAGAAGACACACTCAGTAAAAGAAGAAAACAAACATGTTCTTATGCAAAATTGATTTATTGGATCCTCTGAGAAATTATAATGCTAATGTTAGTGGTAGAAGATAATATCAGGAGGCGGGACCTCCCCACCAATGAGACACAGCTTAACAGCAGTACCAGTCTAGTACAACAGTACTCCTAGGTTCAGTCAGACTTATACTTAGTCAAAACCTATTTCCATATAGTACAGAACAAACAGTATGTTAGGGGAGAGCCAGAAGGTGGATGCCATGCAGAGGCAGAATGACACAGAGCCCTCCTGTTCAAGTCCATTATGCTCTTTAAATGTCCTCTCTGTTTATGGTCTCTTCCCTTCATCTATGGAACGTCACACTCTGAAATTGCGGGATTGCAAGCCCCACAATTTCCAAAGACAGTTGCTGTTCAAGGGTGGGTCTGTACTGTTTACGCTAGGCTGAAAATGAGCTCATGGTCCACACAACCACCTCAAATTGGAAGTATTTGATTGGAGTTCAAGTAAAATGAAATAGTTCTCTTTCCAAAGTACCTCCAAAAGTGCTTGAATACACAAGGACTATGCCTCTAATGAGTCACTTGAGGCCTGCCCTCCATTAATCAGAGCCCAGCAATGACTTCACCTTACATATTCCCAACAAGAACATAGCCTAGCCTTCAAATTATAGATAAAGAATTTCCGACAATCTAAACATCTCTTACTCACAAAGTAGAGCTTCTTTGGTTGCCTTATAACCTTGAGTGTGTCCATCAGCTCAGTACAAAGTCGGACAAATCTCTCTGGAATAACATCACCAATGTCGTCATAGACCTCATCAGGGGCAGGGTACTTCTCCAGGGTCAGCTGTGTGAGGTTGGCAGTATGCTGCAACAGCTTCTTCAGGCTGCTCATGGACAAGAAGTTCTTCATAAAATTGACTTCAGTGAGCTGGGCACACTGGCTCAGTGCAGGTAGGAGGGCACTGATTTGCCAGTCCATGAGCATACAGCCCTTCAATTTTAATGTCTGCAGAGTGGTTGTCAGTCTGTCTAGCACGCTTCCTAGAAATGGATCACTTAAATGTATGAAGGTGACCCCACTCAGGTCCAGGTGTTTGAGCTGATGAATGCTTGGACACTGGGACAGATACTTCATGTCTGATTGTGACAGCATGCAGCGAGTGATAGCAAGGGTCTCTAATGGACTCTTCAAGCAGCTAGAGAGAAAGAGAGAGAAAGGACTTTACTTCACTGAAGTTCAATAGTGGCAGAGAAAAGACCGTGACTTCAAGGTAGCAGAGTCTCCTCAGCCCAAGGTCATTCTCAGACCATGATTCAAGACTAGTTCAAGATGCTCCCTGATGGAGAGCTAACAACTCTTGCCATGTTCTTCTGGGTGGCACATATGCTATCACTCGGTCCCGCACTGCATCAGCTCTACAGTACCCTCTGAATGGTAAGCACAAAACATATTTGGGGACAAATGATGTAAACAGGAGAAGCCAGAAGGATCAACTGGGAACCACTCAGAACCATCCCCAGCTCTGCCAACATTTATCTCAGTGTGTTCCAGCTTCCACACACAGCCTCTGTTTGGTTCGTAGAGTTTCCCTTTGACCACAGGCATTCACTCATTTCCCATCCACACAGCCCCTTCCTGTCCTCACATTTCCTTTGGCTCATGGGCAGTCAGAGGCAGATGGAGACTGTTGGGATACTTCTGAGGACAGAGTTGATAGAAGAGGACATGGGATGTGAGATCTCATACATTCTATAAATCTGTCTTCCCATCACCTGAGTTTCTTTCTTTTGTTTTGTAAGATGTATTTGTTATATGTGGTTGCACCGTAGCTATCTTCAGATACCATAAGAGGGAATCAGATCTCTTTCCTGATGGTTGTGAGGCACCATGGGGGGTGCCGGGATTTGAACTCATGACCTGTGGAAGAGAAGTCGGTGCTCTTCCCACCGACCCATCTCTCCAGCCCATCTGGGTTTCTTAAGACACATTTTTTTCAATCATGAACACATACATTGACAGTCTGGCTTTAGTTAAGGTGACAGGTCAGGATGCGTCAGCAGCATAAAATGTCATATCAATTATTCTAAGCTCATATGTATATAAATTGAAAACTGGCTGTGAACCCACTCTATGAACTGTAATGTCAATTAATGTAAAGCAAAACAACAACAAAATACTTTACTAACCCCTGGATAAAGCTCTCTGTCCTTTCTTACCTGAGCACTTGGTCCAGGCGTTCATTCAGGAAGTGGACATCATTCAAATAGAGATGCTGGAGCTTATGCAGTTTGGAGAACTGGGCAAAGATGTCTGTAAGACACCGGGCTTCCAGCTCTTTGTCCCGAGGCCTATCCCAAGGTATGCCGACTTCCTTGAAAAGGAGTTTCTGGAGGTTTTTCATCTTGCCCAGGCCAGGGGCTAGCAATGCAAGAGTATGTATGTCCCAGCATGTGTTTATTTCCAACTCCTGGATGGAGCCTGGATCAATAACTTCCAAAATAGTCACTGGGTCATAGGCAGGAATGGCCCCAAACTCCAACTTCTGACAGATCACCTCTAGCACATCTTTTCTCTGCTTGGCCCACTGATATAAATATTTTAGGTATTTGGAGGGACGGCGGGACGTGAGGGAAAGGTTCATCCATATAGTCACTGCCTGTTTTCCCCCTTGGATGAGAGGATTTCCCACTGATTGGTTCTTGCCCGTGACATCTGGAGGAGAGCAGCCTACATGCTCTATTCCAGCCCAAACATTCCAGAAGTTGTGGTGGGCATCTCTCAAATCAAGCACTTGCAGTTTCCAACTCCTGTGGGTAAAGTAGAAGAGCATTAAGAGGTCAGGAAACACAAGCTGTAATCTGCACGACCCAAAATTCAAATTCCCTTCAATCCTTCAAATTCCTTGAAAGCAAAAAGATTCCATTTCTATTGGCGCTGGAAGGGGCAAAGACAGACTCATGGCACATAGACTATTTCTGTCCTCAGCTGTTGTACACACACCACTGTCCTGTTCCTTTGTTTCCATTCTAGAAGATACTGATCCATACAATCACAAGCCTCCGATTCACCTTGGACCCTCTATGAATACTGTCCTCACTTGCTCTCATCCACACACATTCCTCCGTGCTACCTTGATCTCACTTACCTAGGTCGATCCTTTTGTGCCATCAGCAAATCAAGGCCATCTAGCACAGCTTTCAAAGTCTCCAGGTGAGTAGTCTCCATCAGGGCTCCCACCGGAAGGTGTGGGAAGGGCCATGCTGCCACCATCTTCCTTAGGATGTTAGGTTGTTTGTTGCTGAATGCATCCACGAAGAGTGGTGGGAAGAGTTCCTTGGGCAGGTTCTCCAGAGCAGAGATGGCCAAGGCTTCATCTTTGAGCAGGCTTCTTCTTGCCAGATCCTGGAGGGTAGGTGGGGCCTTGAAGCTCATCATGGATTTCATGTATGAGCAGATTCTATGGAAATATCCAAAGAAAGGAAATATTTCATCTAAAACTCTTTTAGCAAGCTTCTGCACACCCCTCCCACCCACAATAATTGCCTCTACCAGGCAGGGGTCCACTCACGGTCTGGTTACATTGGAAACCTTTTTATCCACATAACAAGAGATCTGTCTTTCTCATTGCCATAGTTTCCTCAAGGTCCTCCTGGTAACATAGAAGGACCCAATTTAACAGAACTCTGATAGTCTGCCCAATCTGACCCAATGTTTCCTGTGAGTCCTACCCTACTCTGGAGCATGATATGCACATTTGAATCTGACACTTTGGTGGGAAACAAATATGCTTTTACTACGATCAATGGAGCAGTCTTTTGCATAAAAGGGATACAAATTTTACTTCCATAATCTTTAGAAGCAGCAGAAATCACGCTGAGCCCTAACCTCTCTTTTCACAGATTGGATGCACTGAGGCCATGAGCAGCCTGCAATTGAATGGTTTCTTCATCCTTCTCACCACCTCTCCTCCCACCTTCATCACACATGGGCAACCTGACCCATTCAGGTAACCTTTCCTTTTTTTCCACCAACTTCTATCCTCACTGGGTCCTCTCAGGCATTCCAATCTGCCCTAAGAACCCTGGATTCCCTCTTGATATACAATCTCTCATAGCACCTCCAGCAGACCTGTGTATGAGAAACCTTACAGGTAAGCATCCATTCCCTCTCCCATCTTCCTTGCTCACTGAGTCTTCTGGGACAGGTCAAGCTACTGTGAGCCGCTTGCTCTCTCAGCAAACCCTCAAGTTCTTGCCACCTTTCCTCCCACCTGAAACAAACAGTCTTTGGTATCCTGAACTCTAGAGTTAAGTCACTTGTCTCCTCCACTTACTCAGTCCACTGGGGCAACTTAAGCTGCCCTGAGCAGAGTGCTATCCCAACGGAACCTACGTTGTCTGGTGACATCACAGATATTCCCCCATAGCACAAAGACACTTGTTCAACTATATTTAGAGCAGCTTACTCCTAATAGCCACAAACTGGAAACAACCAGAGATGTTGTCACAGCAGAAGACTGATAAAGACAAAGTGGTACAGATACACAATGGAAAATTGTTCAGCTCTCAAAATCAAAGGCAGCATGAATTGTGCAGGCAAAGCAGTGGAATAGGAGAATAGCATGCTGAGTAAGATGACCCAGTCCGAAAGGACATGCGTGGTATATAGTCACTAATATGTGGATATTAGTCTCAATATAAAGGATACCCATGCTGTACTCCACAGATCCGAAGACGCTAACAGAAGGAAAGAACAAGTGAGGATGCTTGAATATCACATCAAAGATGATATAACAAAAATAAGAGGCAGATAGAAGGAGGAATGCTGTTGGAGAGTGGATGTGGAGGTGAATGCTGGGGGTCAGGGTCAGGTGTGGGCAGAGACAGGAAGGATGCCCGATGGCCATGAGGATGAATGGTAATCTGAAGGTCACAGCGACGGCTACTTGAGGATATCTCCAGGATCAGACAGAAAACTGAAATAAGGCCATAATCAATGGGGTTGACCTTAGCTGTTTCTCTCGGCCAAGGGGAAATTCAAACTGAAGAGTCCAACTACTAGAGCTAGGCCAAAACCCCAGAAGAGCAATTGGGACAATAACCCCACTATACAAATTTGACCCATAATTTATCCCATGTACAAGGAATGCCAGCATGGTGGATGGAACAGAGACTGAAAAAATAGCCAAATAATAATGATCCCAACAGGAGACCATTCCCATAGACAGTCACTAATTCCTGACATTTTAATGATACTTTATTATGCTTGCACATCTTTATACAGAATTCCTATTCAATAGGATGCTGCATCCAGCAGCTAGCTGATTCAGAGGCCCACAGACAAACAGTGAATGGACCTTGGGGACTCTTAAGAAGAATAGGTTGGTAGGTCTGAAGGTTTTGAAGAGGATAGGAACTCTAAAGCAAGACCAACACTTTCACGTAACGTAGACCACCATCAAAAGTACATTCGGGGACAGGACCTAGGGATCCCCACACGTATGTAGGTCCAATGCAGCTTGGTCTCACATAGGCCCAAACAAATTGTTATGTGGTCTATCCCAAAAGCAGTGGTCTGTTTGTCTGATATAGTCTTCTAGCCGGTCTGATTTGTGGGGCCACAGCAAGAGAGGAAGTAGCTTATCACACAGAGATACCCAGGAAGGGCCCACCCACTCAGAACAGAAGGGTTATGGAGTGGGGAAAAGGGTGTGTGAGAGGCTAGTAAGCTGGATTTAGAAAGTAAAAATCAATCAATCAATAAAACAAGAGACTGAATGCTTCAGAGAGTCAATTTGATGCTTTGCTGGAACTCATGCCCAAGTGTTCTTCCCTATAGATTTTTCATCCTTGTCACTTTGAACTAACATGTGTGTAACGTAGATTAGAGTAGGTTAAGATATATGGTGGTTTTCCAGTGTGCCTGAGTCCTTGAATATTGCCTCCTAAGCCAACTATAATCAAGCCGGACAGGGCAGCCTCAGATCTCAGGAAGTAGAGGTTGAACATTTAGTGTTACATGACTCAGGGCTACACATAGATTCTGGCTATCCTGGACTAAATGAGGTTGGCTGCTTGAAAATAACCACCCAAGAAAAACAAGCAGGCACAGGAAATAAAAAAAGACACACAAAAAAACATTAAGATGAAATGGACACTGTCAGATGGGTTGTCCTGATGGGCATAAATGACTTACCTGGTTTGAACACTGCCTCAGACACTCCGAGCTCAGAGAGGTCAGGCAGTCACTCCTGACTACAAGGTTCAGAGTGTCCCCGGCAGCCATTCCTGTCCTTATATACTCCTTCCACTCACACCTCCCTTTTTAGCCACACCTTTCAGGCAGGCCAAAGCTGCCACCTGATAGGATGATGAAGTCTCCACACCCTTAATCTTATTTTCACCTTACTTGAGTGAATCAGATCTTCATGAGGGAATGTAAAATATCTGAGATTATATTCCTGTATTAGTCAGGGTTCTCTAGAGTCACAGAACGTATGTGTAGTCTCTAAACAGTTAGGGAATTTGTCGATGACTTACAGCTTGTAGTCCAAATCCACAACAATAGTCAGCAGTACTTGTGGAGGGAAGTCCAAGGATCTAGCAGGTGCTCAGTTCCACTAGGAGGGCCAGGAAGTGTCAACCTTAATCTTCCTTCTTCCAAAGTCTTTATCTAGACCTCCAGCAGAAAATGTGGCCCAGATTAAAGGCGTGTGCCACAGCGCCTTTAATCCCAGATGACCTTGACCTCAAAGATGTGCTCATTTTAATCTTCTGGAATGCATAGTCGCTGTGCTTCCACATCTCCATGACAAGATCCAGGTCAGAAACTTGTAGCTCTGAGCCTCCAGATTAGGATTAGAGGTGAGCATTCCAATTCTTCATTAGTTCGTTCCAGATTTAGTCAAGTTGACAACCAGGAATAGCCACTACAGTTACAAAGCCTATCCAGGATGCATCTCAAGCTTTGAGCCCTGAGATTTCTTTTCTTCCTTATCATTTGTAGACCATTTCTCAGGTCTCTCTGGAAGTACTATGTAGCATGAGCCGACAGGTAGTTCTCAGTAACAGGATTGAGTCTGGTGGTATGAGCTAGGGTGTGTTCAATACGATTAGATCTTCAGGCAAGAAAGGGAGGAACCATGAATGTAGAAACATGGATCAAGACATTGTAAAAATACTAATTATATCTCTGTTTCTTTCTCTGTCACTCTCCTGGTCTCTCCCTTTCTCTGTCTTTCTGAGTGTCTCTTGGGTTCTCTGCCTCTCTCTCTCTCTCTCTCTCTCTCTCTCTCTCTCTCTCTCTCTCTCCCTCAACTCTCATTATTTGATTTAATTTGATCTCTGTACCAGTTTTGCCTTTGATGAAATCATTGAAGGAGAAGAGTTCAAAACTGTTAAGGGGTTGAATGGATGGCTCAGACTTTTGAAAACCATCTACAATTCCAAAGATACATGTGCTCTCACTCTCCTCTGCCTTCATATGGTAGTGAAACCTAATATATAAGCAGGGAAAACATAAAAGCCTAATGTAGTACAAAAGCATCTTGATGGTTTTTTGCAGCCACTCTTGTGTTATAGGACTTTATTACTAGATTTTGTGAGGCACAGACAGGCTGATCTCTCTGAGTTCAAGCCCTATATGCTCTCTCTGGAGAATGCAAAGTCAGCCTGTGCTACACAAAGACACTCTGACTTAAAAGAATCAAAGATCAAAGAAAACAGAGAACCCAGTGTTTACCTATCACACTTCAACCACATCACATCCCATCACAGGAAGAAGCAGGGAGATCTCAGTAGTTTTGGCACCAGTGTGTATAAGATAGTTTTTCGTTACCAAGATTGAAATAGTTCCTTTTGGAAAAGCCAAACACCCGAGACTGGACTGATAGTCAAGAGGCCATTAACTAAACCAGTAAGATCCCCTGAGTTTTATTTGTTCCTTAATTTTGTGACACATCATGTACTGCTTTTCAAAATTATTTGTCAGGAAGAGTCTTTCACTCAAGCTGAGGTGATCTGAAATGCCAATTAGCAACAATGCTCCTGGCTCAACCTTCTGTTTTCTTTCCATTGAATATACTTTTCATATAGATTTCAAATGTTATTCCTTTTCCCGGTTTCCCCTCCCCGAAAAACCCCAATGCATCCTCCCACACCCTGCCTCCAAGAATATGCCCCTCCACCCAACCCACTCCAAGCCTGCCTCAATTTCCCCAAGCTGAGGCCTCTATGGAGCCTTCATAGGACCAAGGACCTCTCCTCCTACTGATACCCTTTAACCACCTGAATTTTCATTCAAACGGGTTATGAGGTTCTCTTAAAGGAGAGTTGGGGATGAGAAACGATGGGGGGACATGAGAAATATGAAGCCAAGGCTGTATATCTGGCTCAAGGCTCAAAGTTTAAAGGACTTTTCCACACATATATAGGCAGGGGGAAAAGCCCTTCCTCCCATAGGCTGGCACCAGGTCTGCAGGCCTGGTCTGGCTGTTCACTGGCATTGATTCCATTACTGGGCAGCTGGGTGGGTCACCTGCTTAATTCAGAAATTCTTAGACCTGGAGGAACAATGATCTTCACCTTTGCTCAACCCTAGGTGGTGCAGGATTATGGCTAGCACAGCAATTCCAGTTCATAGGCTAGGAGAACTTCACCTTGGTCAATGTCAAGTTTCTCCCAGGTACAAAACACCCCAAGATGACTCTCTACAATGCCCAACAAGGCATTCCTCTGCCACTCTTTTGGCTAGAACCATGTGTATCCTTTGGTTGACGGCTTAGTTCCAGGGAGCCCTGGGGCTTCTGGTTGGCCGACAGTGCTGTTCCTCTTATGAGCTGCAAAACCCTACAGCTCCTCCAGTTTACCTCCAACTCTTCCATCTGTGATCTATGCACTCAGTCAAATGGTTGGCTGCTCTGTACCTGTCAGGCTCTGGCAGGGCCCCTCTAGGCAACCATAACAGGCTCTGTTTGATAAGCCCTTCTTGTCATCCATAGTAGTGTTGGGGTGTGTTGACTGTTTATAGGGTAAATCCCCAGGTAGGACAGTCTCTGGGTGGCCTTTCCTTCAGTCTCTGGTTCCCACTTAGACTCCATCATTCGTCTTGGGAGTATTTTCTTCCATTTCTGAGAGCACACCCACTTTGATCTTCCTTCTTCTTGAGCTGCTTGTGGTCTGTGTATTGTAATTTCTTTATTTTGAGCTTTTGGGCTAATATCCACTTCTCACTGAGTGCATACCGTGTGTGTTTTGGTGTGACTGGGTTCCCTCACATAGGATGACACTTTCTAGTTCCATTCATTTGCCTTAGAATTTCATGCATTCATTGTTTTTTATAGCTGACTAGTACTCCACTGTGTGTATATATATACAACAATTTCTGTATTCATTCCTCTATTGAAGGACATCTGGGTTCTTTCCGGCTTATGGCTATTAAAAATAAGACTGCTATGAACATAGTGGAGCATGGGTCCTTCTCACATGTTGGCTCTTTATACACTTCTTTTTTAATTTATTTTTCATGAACTTTCTTTCACTTTAACTGAGGTGATCTGAAACTCAAATTAGCAACAATCCTCCTGACTCAACATTCTATTCAGTAGGCAAGCTGTTGTGAGCCAAAACACCTGGCTGAGTTTTCTAAGCAGTGATGTGCATGGTTCTGAGTGTGTAGCACATTGAATTTACTCTGTTCCTGACACTAGACATACACACATAGATCTGAAAAATATCATCTGAAAATCTGTGAAAATTGTCTGGGGACAAATGCACATCCTCTTCTGGAATATGTAGGTGAGTTGGATGCTCTGTCCTCTCGGCTTAGGTATGGAGGGATTTCTTGTATGTGTCTTAGTCAGCGTTTGTATTCCTGCACAAACGTCATGACCAAGAAGCAAGTGGGGTAGGAAAGGAATTCTTCAGCTTATATTTCCACATTGCTGTCCATCACTAAGGGAAGTCAGGACAGAAACTCAAAGAGGTCAGGAAGCAGGAACTGATGCACATGCCATGTAGGCATGTTTCTTATTACCTTGCTTGCCCTGGTTTTCTCAGCTTGCTTTCTTAGAGAACCCAAGACTACCAGTGCAGAGGTTGCACCACCCACAATGGGCCCTCTCCGCTTCATCACTAATTGAGAAAATGCCTTACAGCTGGATCTCATGAAGGTGTTTCCTCAACTGAAGCTCTTTTCTCTGGGATAAGCCCAACCTGTGTCATGTTGACACAAAAAACACCAGTACATTTTGTTTTGAGGTTTTCACTTTCATATTGAAATATTCATTTTTATTTGTTTCTAATTATGTATGAGAGCTTTTGTGTTTCAGTGTGTGTGGGTGACTCAAGGGTCCCTAGAGACTAGAGGTAAAGATCAGACACCTGGAATTGGAGATACAGCTTGGTGTGGAAACTGGGAATCAAACACTCCTCCTCAGGAAGAGCAGCAAGCATTGTGTTCCTCTGAGGCACATCTCCAAAAGAGTCCATGTAGCATTTAGGATAGGGTTTCATGAAGCATAAGTTTATAAAGTCTTTCGAAGGAAAGAACCTGCTGTGTCATTAATTACTCAGAAATATCTAGAAGGAGGAAAGAGCAGAGGCAAGGAGACACGAGATTATTGGACCAGGGTAAGTACAAGACCCAAGCATGATGCTGTGAGAAGACACACTCAGCAAAAGAAAAAAAAACAAACATGTTCTTTTGCAAAATTGATTTATTGGAACCAGTGAAAAATTATAATGCTAATGTTAGTGGTAGAAGATAAAAGTCATCCTCTACAACACTTGTAGCTTAAACAATGGGTCCCGGCATGTATACTCTTTGATTGGCAGTTTAGTGCCTGCGAACTCCGGGATACTTATTGGTTCATAATGTTGTCCCTCCTATGATGCTGAAAGCTCCTTCAGCTCCTTGGGTCCTTTCCCATGCTCCTCCCCTGGGGACACTGTGCTTAGACTCTTATTCGTCAGGCAGGGGCAGAGCCTCTCTGGAGACAGCTATATCAGGCTACTGTCAGATAGCACTTGTTGGCATCCACAATAGTGTCTTGGTTTGGTAATTGTATATGGGATGGATACTCAGGTGGGGAAATTTCTAAATGGCCTTTGCTTCAATCACTGCTCCACACTTTGAATCTCCTCCCATGGGTATTTTGATCACCTTCTAAGAAGGTCCACCCTTTGGTCTTCCTTCTTCTTGAGCTTCATGTGGTCTTTGAATAGTATCTGGGTTATTCCAAGATTGGAGGCTAATATCCACTTATCAGTTAGTGCATACCATGTGGCTATTTTGTGGTGGGTTACCTCACTCAGGATGATATTTTCTAGTTCCATCAATTTGTCTAAGAATTTCATGAATTCAGTGTTTTTAATAACTGAGTAGTACACGATTGTGTAAATGTACCACAGTTTGTGTATCCATTCCTCATTTGAGGGACATCTGGGTCCTTTCCAGCTTCTGGCTATTATAAATAAGACTGCTAAGAACATAGTGGAGCATGTGTCCTTATTACCTGTTGGAGCATCTTCTGGGTATACACCCAGGAGTGGAATAGCTGGGTTCTCCGGTAGTACTATATACAGTTTTCTGAGGAACCATCAAACTGATTTCCAGAGTGGTTGTACCTCCTTGCAATTCCACCAGCAATGGAGGAGAGATCCTCTTTCTCCATATCCATCCATCATCTGACATCCCCTGAGTTTATTGATCTTAGCCATTCTTTCTGGTATGAGGTGAAATCTCAGGGTTGTTTTGCTTTGCATTTCCCTGATGATTAAAGAGGTTGAACATTTCTTTACGTCCTTTTCAGCTATTTGGTATTCCTCAGTTGAGATTTCTTTGATAAATTCTGTGCTCCATTTTTAATAGGGTTATTTTGTTGTCTGGAGTCCAATTTTTTGAGTTCTTTGTACATATTGGATTTTATCCCTCTGTTGGATGTAGGATTGGTAAAGATCTTTTCCCAATCTGTTGGTTGCTGTTTTGTCCTATTGGCAGT
>BTHU01000116.1:0-24358 GCA_036184795.1 Tokudaia tokunoshimensis
CTGGTCTACAAAGCAAGTTCCAGGACAGCCAGGGCTATAGAGAAACCCTGTCTCGAAAAACCAAAAAAAAAAAGAAAAAAGAAAAAAAAATGACCGGGCGGTGGTAGCGCACGCCTTTAATCCCAGCACTTGGGAGGCAGAGGCAGGAGGATTTCTGAGTTCGAGGCCAGCCTGGTCTACAGAGTGAGTTCCAGGACAGCCAGGGCTACACAGAGAAACCCTGTCTCTAAAAAGCAAAAAAAAAAAAAAAAGAAAAATTTTATATCATTTCCAGTATAGTGAGCAATATTCTATTAGTCCAATTATTACTATTACAGAGTGAGTTTCAATTTTATGATAAACCCTTTCAAAGGATGTTTAAAGATTCTGGATCTTTGTAAATACACAGTAAATTCATCATAACCAAGTCACCAATTTTTATTATCTAATTTTTAAGTCTGTTTAACAACTATTCCTAAATTTCCTACACCTCTAGCTAACCATACGTTAACATTTTATGACAAATTTAGATACCTTGTGAACTATACCTTGCCTTTTTCTGTTGGTATGGGTGCTTTGTATGCATGTATATCTGTGCAACACCTGCATGTGTATTTTATATGGATAGCTGAAGAGTTATTCAAACCTCAGAGATTTGCAAGAGCTTCATGCCACTCAGTGAGTGCTGAAAATTAAATGTGAGTCCTCCTCCTGAGTAACAACTGTTCTTGTGAATTTAGCCATGTCTCCAGCCCTGAATCATAACTTTTAAAAGATAATGCTCTCTAAAGGAAACTTGTCTGGCCCCATTCATTCTCGCATAAGTCATTCAAATAAAGAAGTTTGTGCAAGTTGCATTCTCTATATGAGGACAAATTGATAGTAACAAAAAATTTCTTTTGAGACAATTTGAAAATTAAATATCTCATATTCATGCTAGGTATAACATAGGTATGAATTCTGATGTAATTAGTTTTAATGTGTCATATTCAAACTGCCCAGGATCATTTGAAGTAATATCTCATGTTGCTCTGCTAGTATGAAATTTAAAGTTACTGTTCTTCCTCAATATGATTAAGAATGCCATTCTTATGGAAAAGAACATAACAACTGAAAATGAAGTTATAGAACTGAGTATCCATTTAGAGGATAGCATTGAAATCTCGCATGTCTAACCAGACCTCACACATTACAAACATAAAATTATAAACACATTCCCTGGAAGAATATAGATTTTTGAAACTGCAGTGTTTGACCTAATCTCAATGTGGAATCTAATAAATAAAAATATGAAGACATCAAGGAAGTATTCCAAACATTAGAATCATAGATTTAAGTCAAAGTATGTTCAATGATATACTAAACAGGAATCAAAGAATGATTGTAAGAATAATAAAAAAATCAATCAAAGAAGGTGTAATCACCTCTGACTGAATACAATGAAACTGTTAAATCTTTAATCACTGAGACACTGAGTGCAAAAATGACAAAGGAATTCCAGTAAATTATAAATTAATGAAAGAATTTCAAACTATTACATATAAAAGAATAACAGAATAAACCAAATAAATATCTCAGTGAATAGTCTCACAAATGGCCTTCAGGGAATGTGTATTAGGGGTGCAGTAGAGAGTAGCAGGTAGCACGGAGGGAAGTGTCAGGAATCAGTAACAGGGGTGATGCCAAGGGGCAGGAAGGGTTCTGAGGAGTCAGGGATTAAGAGTGAAGGGAGCAGATGTGGTGGACCAAGCATGTGTATCGGGACAAGAAGGACTGGCTTGAATACAGGAGAGGGCAGGAGATTGGTATGTGAAGTGACTTACTTCCATTATGCTCCTGACATCCCTCAGCTCACCTAGAGCTGCACAGCTCCAACCCAACTTGTGACCTGGCCTGAGCCAGGTGTCTATCCCATTGTCCTGCAATGGCTGGGACAGAGTGGGGTATGTTTCCTTTTGATTGGTGATGCATGCAATTCATATGTACAAGAGAACAATATAACAAAACAAAACAATTTACAACCACAAAGTCCATCACCAAAGTCAAGAAACCTTGCTGGATGTAGCTGATGCCACCATAGGCTTAGGCGACAGTGTGGCTCTTAACTGTCCTATTGACTCATCTTTGTCCTATTCACACAATGCCGCATGTTTAAATTGTAATAGAAGTCATCTTCTCTGCCCGGGGCAGGACACCCTCTCTCCTTATCTCCTGTGTTGTGGAGGTGGAATGAAGTAGGGATAGGGTAGCAAGCCTGGCCCCACCCTTACCGTTCTGAGGCTAGCCGCAGCAGGGTAGCTTTTGTGTGTACCTTAGGTCACATGGCTGGTCCCAGGGCCAGCACAGGCCCAAGACTGGGCCTCATGGCTTTATTTTTATTTAACTTTATTTTCTGTGTGTCTTGTGTCTGTCTGTCTGTCTCTGTCTGTCTGTCTGTGTAACTAACTGACTGATTGTCTTGTCTTTCTCTACTGCCCTCTAGTGTTAAGTGGGAGCCTGGAGGAGTCTCCCACTTCCCCACCTTTTCCCAAGTCCTTCCCTCTGTCAACAGCCATCCCTCCGGCCCAGACAGAGTGGGTCTCAGGCTAATAGGGACCTGGACTGGCCTGGTCCCACCCTCTGACCTCCTCCTCAGGCTACCAGTGTTGCCCTCTTCCCTTTTTAAAACAAAATACCCTTGTTTGTAAATCCTTAGATACTTGAGAATAAAACACTTCCCTTTTTTTTCAGAAAAAATTCAAATTATGACAATGATAAAACAACAAGAAAAAGTAAAACTCATAGGTGAACAAGGAAGTATGATTAAAAGATCACATTTAAAACCAATGGGAACAAGACAAAGAACAAGCCACTCGAGATATCGACTGTATATCCATTATATTGCAGCTGTACCTATCCAAAATAATGTGGGAAAAGTAGACATCTGACTAGTAGAAGCATATAAATAGCAACTTTGAAATAACAAATACTAAGCTTTTGAAATGAAATGGTCCTTGACAAATTTTACTTAAAATTCATTGTGGAACAAGGAACAGATATGAAAGCTGCAGGAGAGAACCACCAGTCATAGAAAGTCTCTCTCTTGTTAAGAGCAGGTTCCAACAGCTTCAATCATTTTTAAATGTAGCTTGCTCATTCATTCATTCGTTAACTTTACACACTGATATCCATTTACAAACCCTCTTCTACTCCTGTTTCTTCTTCTATCCTTCCCCTCCCTCCCATCTACTACTCCTTCATTCTTCAGAAAAGGGGAGCGCTCTCCCCATAGTAACATGCTTTGGCATATCATGTTGTGCAACAATTAGGCACAGATTCACGTTCTCTTACTGATGACAGGGGAAGGAGCCCAGTAGGGGTAAAGTATCTCAAAGAAAGGCAACAAAGTAAGATACAGACTCCGGTACTGCTCTTAGGAGTCCCACGTAAAGACCAAGCTGCACAATGGTTAAAAATGTTTAGAATGTCTAGGTCAGTCCTATGCACTATTCGTGGAAGTAGGTTCATTCTCTGTGAGCCCTTATGGCAGGTTAGTTTATTATGTAGGTTTTCTTGTGGTTTCCTTGACCTCTCTTGCTCCCACAATCCATCTTTCCCCTCTTCCCCTCTTGTTCAGGATTCCACAAGCTCAACCTATTGTTTGGGTGTTGATATCCTCATCTGCTTCCTTCAATTCTGGAGTGATGCCTCCCTCATCATGGATATGTTAGGCTCTTGCCTTCAAATATAACAAGATACTGTTGCCAGCATCAGTGGTAAGCTTTCTCTCATGGGATGTCTCTCAAGCTGGACCAGTCATTGGTTATCTATCCTATTATTCTCTGCTCTTTCTTTGCTCCCACAAATCCTTAGGCAGGATAAAGTGTATGTCAAAAGTTTTGTGGATGGCCTGTTGGCTCAGTCCCTACCCTTGAAAATTTGACTCGTTCTTGGAGATGGACATTACAGGCTCCCTATTTGACTTTGCTAGGAGAATTAGCTAAAGTCAAATAATTTCTATTGCCACAGCTTTCTAACTTGACTCACACATGACACCCCCATATTAATAGTCTCAGCAAATATTCTGTACTCTATGCTCACCCTTTCATTCCCTTCTCTTCTCATCCCCATCCCACTCTTTCAGTGCAAAATGACATTCATCCATGATGTCGAATCTATTTCCCCTTTTCAGGGGAAGACATTGGGTTCACCTTGTACCATCTTTTTAACTTAACTTTTATTAGGTTTAGGGATTTTAGCACACAATTTGCTTCTTAAATGGGGAGAATAAAAATTATGTCTTTCGATCGTGACCACAGGGTGAGCGGCGCCACGGAGACTGCCCTCCGCCATCTTTGCTCCAGTGACCAGGTAGTTGGGACCGCCAGGCTCAGAGACAGACAGGCATAATATCGCTTCGGTTTCAGGCAGCTTGTGTGTAACCTGCTCCCAGGTGCTGGGCTGATCTGCAGTAACCAGCGCGCCAGTTCCGCGGTGGGACCTTCTGCCTGGTGGAGGGACCCCGCGCAGGGAGGGAGCCTGCCAGCTTCCCTTCCGCGACCTCTGTTCCCGCGGACTGCGCTGGAGAGACCGGTACCCAGGCTCTCCCCCCCGATATAACATCACTTGGGACACGGCCTGTTGAGGCTTCCTTCTGTGCCCGAGGGCGGGTTGGCGCTGTGGTCGTCTGGGTGCCAGATCGGCGGGCCATCGTGACCACAGGGTGAGCAGCGCCACGGAGAGTGCCCTCCGCCATCTTTGCTCCAGTGACCAGGTAGTTGGGACCACCAGGCTCAGAGACAGACAGGCATAATATCGCTTCGGGTTCAGGCAGCTTGTGTGTAACCTGCTCCCAGGTGCTGGGCTGATCTGCAGTGACCAGCGCGCCAGATCTGCTGTGGGACTTCTGCCTGGCAGAGGGACGCCCCCTCCCCCCCCAGGAGAGATCACACACCCCTGCACAGGGCAGGAGCCTGCCAGCCTCCCTTTGGCGACCTCTGCTCCAGGAATCCACTAGGCTGAGCCTTTAGATGTGCAAGGCCTCCCCAATATGAGATCACTTGGGGCAAAGCACATTAGGGCTCCAAAGTCACTCAGGAGCAGGCAGGCCCCAGAAATCGGTGCCAGGGGAATCCTGGTAATCCAGGGGGGGCAGAAATAGCTTTGCAGGCTCACAGGAGGTCCAACCAACAGCCAGTGGCAGCAGGACCAACTAACACCAGAGGTATCCAGATGGCAAAAGGCAAACGTAGGAATGTTACTAACAGTAATCAAAGTAATGTGGGACCATCCGAACCCAACTCTCCAACAGCAGCAAGTCCTGGATACCCCACCACACCCGAAAGACAAGATCTGGATTTAAAATCACTTCTCATGATGCTATTAGAGGATCACAAGAAGGACACAAATAAATCTCATAAAGAGTTACAGGAGACCATGAATCAACGGTTAGAAGCCCTTACAAAGGAAACACAAAAATCGCTTAGAGAAATGCGGGAGAACATGGATCAAAAGATGGAGGCGCACAAGGAGACAACACAAAAATCGCTTAACGAGATGAATCAACGGATAGATGCACTCACAAAGGAATCACAAAATTTGCATAAAGAAATGCAGAAGAATATGGGTCAACAGACGGATGCCCATAAGGAGGCAACACAAAAATTGCTTAAAGAAATGAATCAACGGTTAGATGCCCTTACAAAGGAAACACGAGAACTGCTTAAAGAAATGCAGGAGACGATGGATCAACAGATGGAATCCCATGAGGAGGAAACACAAAAATCGCTCAGAGAAATGCAGGAGAACGTGGGTCATCAGGAAGAAATCCTGAAAGAGGTAATGCAAAAATACCTTAAAGAAATACAGGAAAATACAAACAAACAAGTGAAGGATCTCAGCAAATCCATCCAGGAACTAAAAAAGGAAGTAGAAACAACTAAGAAATCACAAAGGGAGACAACTTTGGAGATAGAAAACCTTGGGAAGAAATCAGGAGTCATAGATGCAAACATCAACAATAGAATACAAGAGATGGAAGAAAGAATCTCAGGTGCTGAAGATTCCATAGAAAGCATCGACTCAACAGTCAAAGAAAATGCAAAATGCAAAAAACGCGTAACCCAAAACATCCAGGACACAATGAGAAGACCAAACCTAAGGATTATAGGTATAGATGAGAGTGAAGATTTGCAACTTAAAGGGCCAGTAAACATCTTCAACAAAATTATGGAGGAAAACTTCCCTAACTTAAAGAGAGAGATGCCGATGAACATACAAGAAGCCTACAGAACTCCAAACAGACTGGACCAGAACAGAAATACCTCCCGTCACATAATAATCAAAACACCGAATGTTCTAAACAAAGAAAGAATACTAAATGCAGTAAGAGAAAAGGGCCAAGTAACATACAAAGGAAGACCTATCCGAATCACATCAGACTTCTCACCAGAGACTATGAAAGCCAGAAGATCCTGGGCAGATCTCATGCAGACACTAAGACAGCACAAATGCCAGCCTAGACTACTATACCCAGCAAAACTCTCAATCACCATAGATGGAGAGACCAAGATATTCCATGATAAAACCAAATTTTCACAATATCTTTCCACAAATCCAGCCCTGCAACGGATAATAGGTGGAAACCTCCAATACAGGGAGAGAAACAACACCCTGGAAAAAATGAGATAATAACCTTCTTGAATCAAACCCAAAAGTAGATAACCACTCAAACATAAAGATAGCGTCAAGAATGGCAGATGGCAATAATCACTATGCCTTAATCTCTCTTAATATCAATGGTCTCAATTCCCCAATTAAAAGACATAGACTAGCAGACTGGATACGTAAACAGGACCCAGCATTTTGCTGCATGCAGGAAACGCACCTCAGTGTCAAAGACAAACACTACCTCAGAGTAAAAGGCTGGAAAACAATTTTACAAGCAAATGGCCCCAAGAAACGAGGTGGAGTAGCCATCCTAATATCGGATAAAATTGATTTTCAACCCAAAGTCATCAAAAAAGACACAGAAGGACACTACATACTGATCAAGGGAAAAATCCACCATCAAGAACTCTCAATCCTGAATATCTATGCTCCAAATGCAAGGGCACCCTCATTCGTAAAAGAAACTTTACTAAAACTCAAAGCACACATCGCACCGCACACAATAATAGTGGGTGACTTCAACACCCCGCTCTCTGAAATGGATCGTTCAGGAAAGCAGAAACTAAACAGGGACACAGTGAATCTAATTGAAGCCTTGGACCAAATGGAACTAACTGATATATATAGAACATTTCATCCTAGAGCTAAAGAATACACCTTCTTCTCAGCTCCTCATGGTACCTTCTCCAAAATTGACCATATAATTGGTCACAAATCAGACCTCAACAGATACAAGAAGATAGAAATAATCCCATGCCTCCTATCAGATCACTATGGAATAAGGGTGGTCTTCAATGGCAACAAAAACAAAAGAAAACCCACGTACACATGGAGGCTGAACAATGCTCTACTCAATGATAACTTGGTCAAGGTGGAAATAAAGAAAGAAATCAAAGACTTTTTGAAAGTTAATGAAAATGAAGGCACAACATACCCTAACTTATGGGACACAATGAAAGCAGTGCTAAGAGGAAAATTCATAGCCCTGAGTGCCGCCAAAAAGAAACGGGAGACAGCATACACTAACAGCTTAATGGCACACCTGAAAGCCCTGGAACAAAAAGAAGCAAATACACCAAAGAGGAGTAGAAGGCAGGAAATCATCAAACTCAGGGCTGAAATCAATCAAGTAGAAACAAATAAAACCATACAAAGAATCAACAAAACGAGGAGTTGGTTCTTTGAGAAAATCAACAAGATAGATAAGCCCTTAGCCGGACTAACCAGAGGGCACAGAGATAGTATCCAAATTAATAAAATCAGAAACGAAAAGGGAGAGATAACAACAGAAACTGAGGAAATTCAAAAAATCATCAGATCCTACTACAAAAACCTGTATTCAACACAACTAGAAAATCTTGAGGAAATGGACAATTTCCTTGACAGATACCAAGTACCAAAATTAAATCAGGATCAAATAGACCATCTAAACCGTCCTATAACCCCTGAAGAAATAGAAGTTGTCATTGGAAGTCTTCCAACCAAAAAAAGCACAGGTCCAGATGGTTTTAGTGCAGAATTCTATCAGACCTTCAAAGAAGACCTAACACCAATACTCTTCAAACTGTTCCACAAAATAGAAACAGAAGGAACACTACCCAACTCGTTCTATGAAGCCACAATTACACTAATACCAAAAGCACACAAAGATCCGACAAAGAAAGAGAATCTCAGGCCAATCTCTCTTATGAATATCGATGCAAAAATACTCAATAAAATTCTTGCCAACCGAATCCAAGAACACATCAAAACGATCATTCACCACGATCAAGTAGGCTTCATCCCAGGGATGCAGGGATGGTTCAATATAAGGAAATCCATCAATGTAATCCACTACATAAACAATCTCAAAGAAAAAAACCACATGGTCATCTCATTAGATGCTGAGAAAGCATTTGACAAAATTCAGCATCCTTTCATGCTAAAGGTCTTGGAAAGATCAGGAATTCAAGGCCCATATCTAAACATAGTAAAAGCAATTTACAGCAAACCAGTAGCCAGCATCAATCTAAACGGAGAGAAACTTGAAGCAATCCCACTAAAATCAGGGACTAGACAAGGCTGCCCTCTCTCTCCATATCTTTTCAATATAGTACTTGAAGTTCTAGCTAGAGCAATTAGACAAGAAAAAGAGGTCAAAGGGATACAAATTGGAAAGGAAGAAGTCAAACTATCACTATTTGCAGACGATATGATAGTATACATAAGCGACCCAAAGAACTCCACCAGAGAACTCCTACAGCTGATAAACGACTTCAGCAAAGTGGCCGGATATAAAATCAACTCAAGCAAGTCAGAAGCCTTCCTATACTCAAAGGATAAGCAGGCTGAGAAAGAAGTAAGAGAAATAATACCCTTTACGATAGCCACAAACCATATTAAGTATCTTGGCGTGACGCTAACCAAACAAGTGAAAGATCTGTATGACAAGAACTTCAAGTCTCTGAAGAAAGAAATTGAAGAAGACCTCGGAAGATGGAAAAATCTGCCATGCTCATGGATTGGCAGGATTAATATAGTAAAAATGAGCATCTTACCAAAAGTAATACACAGATTCAATGCAATCCCCATCAAAATCCCAACTCAATTCTTCATAGAGTTAGAAAGAGCAATTCAAAAATTCATCTGGAATAACAGAAAACCCAGAATAGCTAAAACTATTCTCAAGAGTAAAAGAACCTCTGGGGGAATCAGTATCCCGGACCTCAAGCTGTACTATAGAGCAATAGTGTTAAAAACTGCATGGTATTGGTACAGTAACAGACATGTAGATCAATGGAACAGAATTGAAGACCCAGAAATGAATCCACACTCCTATGGTCACTTGATCTTTGACAAAGGAGCTAAAACCATCCAGTGGAAAAAAGATAGCCTTTTCAACAAATGGTGCTGGCTCAGCTGGAGGTCAACATGCAGAAGAATGCAAATTGACCCATCCTTATCTCCTTGCACTAAGCTCAATTCTAAGTGGATCAAAGATCTCCACATAAAACCAGACACACTGAAACTAATAGAAGGGAAACTAGGGAAGAACCTTGAACATATGGGCACAGGGGAGAATTTCCTGAACAGAACTCCAATAGCTTATGCTCTAAGATCAAGAATAGACAAATGGGACCTCATTAAATTACAAAGTTTTTGCAAGGCAAAAGACACCGTCAAAAAGACAAAGCGGCAACCAACTAACTGGGAAATGATCTTTACCAACCTTACATCCGACAGAAGGCTAATATCCAAGATATACAAAGAACTCAAGAAGTTAAACTCCAGAGAGGCAAGTAACCCTATTAAAAAATGGGGTACAGAGCTACACAAAGAGTTCTCACCTGAAGAATATCTAATGGCTGAGAAGCACCTAAAGAGATGTTCATCATCCTTAGTCATTAGGGAAATGCAAATCAAAACAACCCTGAGATTCCATCTCACACCAGTCAGGATGGCTAAGATCAAAAACACAGGAGACAGCAGTTGTTGGCGAGGATGTGGAGAAAGAGGAACACTCCTCCACTGCTGGTGGAATTGCAGGCTGGTACAACCACTCTGGAAAGCAGTCTGGCGGCTCCTCAGAAAACTGGGCATGACACTTCCGGAGGATCCGGCTATACCACTCCTGGGCATATACCCAGAGACTTTACCTGCATGCAATAAGGACACATGCTCCACTATATTCATAGCAGCCTTATTTATAATAGCCAGAAGCTGGAAAGAACCCAGATGTCCCTCAACGGAGGAATGGATTCAGAAGATGTGGTATATTTTCACAATGGAATACTACTCTGCAATTAAAAACAATGAATTCACGAAATTCCTAGGCAAATGGTCAGAACTTGAAAATATCATCCTTAGTGAGGTAACCCAATCACAAAAGATCACACATGGTATGAAGTCACTGATAAGGGGATATTGACCCAGAATCTCAGAATACCCTAGACACAATCAGCATATCAATAGATTTCTAAAAAGATGGAAGGAGAGACCCCTGGTCCTGGAAAGACTGGATGTAGGGGAACGCCAGGACAGAGTAATGAGAGGGGGTTGAACGGAGAAAAGAGGGAGGGAAGGGGGCTTATGGGACTTTCGGGGAGGGAGGAAACGGGAAAGGGGACGTGATTTGGAATGTAAATTAAAAAAATAAAATTAAATTAAATTAAAAAAAAAAAAAAAGAAAGAGCAATGTTAGAGACATTGCAATACTCGATCCCAAGCTTTATACTATAGAACCATAAGAACAAAAAGAACATACATATAGACCAGTGGAATAGAACAGAGGACCTATAAATAAATCTCACTTCTCTTTAACCACCTAATTTTTGACAAACTTGTCAAAAAATGTTTTAAAAAATTATCTTCAACCAATGGTGCTGTTAGAGAAGGAAATTAGGTCAATATCTCACAACTTGTACAAAAAGTATTCAAATGGATCCAAAACATTACTTTAAAACCTGAAATCCAAAATTGATAGATGAAAACATAGGCAAACCACTTCAAGGCACAGCACAGGCAACAATTATCTAAAAAGGACTTCAATAGCATTGGAAAATGATCCCTAGAATAGGTAAAAAAAAAAAGAACTTCATTAGATGAAAAAGCACAATGAACAAAATCATCAACAAAATTTAAGAGACAGTGTGGAAGTCAAGACCTTACCAACTGTACATCTTACAGTGAATTACTCTCTATAGTCTAGATCCTATTTGCTTTTATCCCAAAAAGTAAAAGTAAATATGAAAAAGAAAATTTCAAATCAATAAATGGACTATGGATTGCATCAACGATTCTCAAGGGAAGATATTAAATGGCCAATAAATATCTGAAAAAGTATTCAAAATCACTAGCCCTCAAGGAACTATAAATTATAATTCATTTGATGTCTCATCTCACTCAGCATTGTTATCAAGGAAACCAATGACAATAAATACCAATGAAAGTGTGAGAGAAAGGGCAGCATTTTAGTACTGCTGGTTGGAATGAAAATTGTTGTATTCACTGTGGAAACAAGAGTTGACATACATCAAAGGGCTCCATCTAAGATTGCCATGTGATGCAGCTATACCCCTCTTTGGCATATACTTGAAGAGACTTTAAGCCAGAACATTACAGAGTACTTGCATATCATGTTTATTGCTGCACTATTAACAATGGGTAAAATATGAAACCAACCTAAATGTCCATTAATAAATTAATGATGTATGTATATGGTTTATAAACCCATTAGAATTGTTTTCATCTGTAAAGAAAATGAATTTGTGACACTTTCGGAAAAATGGGAAAAAAAAATTATGTCTTTCAAAAATTAAGAGATATAATTGCTGATCAAGTTATGATATTCAATGAGTTTATTCCTTATAATAAATGGAGAAATAAAAATCTTCATGATTAACACAATTACAATAAGTCATAGCTGATAAGTGAGCACTAAGAAGGACTTTAAAATAACTCCATCATATATAAAAGTAAGATGAGCACAAAAGGTCAAAATAACTTATAAACAACATTTGAATGCTTGAAAGAAAAACTGCTAAAAATATATCAAATATTAAAATAGCAACTACTGAACAATAATTAACAAATAATTTTAGTAATAATTGTTAGTGGTCATGTTCTCTAATCAAGTATCACAGACAACAAGTTTGGCTTCTTTTTAGCATAATATTTTTATTAAATCTTTCAGAATTTCCCAGCTCTTCAATTTCTGCTTCTCCATGACAACACCCTTCAAAAAAAATTAAAATGAAAGAGTCCAGTTTCTGTTATGTATGTACTCACTGGAGCATGGCAAACCTCTCAGTTCCTGCCCTGTAAACATAACTTAGTTGTTTCCTCCCAAATTCCCTCTAGAATCCTTCAGTTGTGGGTAGTTAGCATCAGATCCTTTACCATATATTTTAAGAGTTCTTTTTTTTGCTTCTTGTTTAAGCTGCTTCTCTTTCTTGGATGATGGGGGGAGGCTAGGGGTGAGGATGGCAGTAGTGGTTGTTACATAAATCTTTCCTGTGCCTCCTTCCCTATACAATCATTCTAATCACTGCAAAAGTAGTTTCCTTGCACTTTAAAAGCACAGAGGGCAAATATAATGGGTTTCCACATGGGTTATAGCATTAGCAGAGAGAAAAATATGTGGCCTAAATGCAGTAGTGCTACAGACATAGACAAGGCCCTCTGACTTAGCATAGCCCATGTACATCAACAGGGTTTCAGGCTGCAGTCCAGATCATGAAAATTCCCAAATTCAGTCAAAGCATATGCCATGAAAATCAACTTAGACACTGATGCAGTAGGACCCTAGACCCAGATACAGTCATCAAGAGCAGCATGGATCCTGACATCCCCCTTGTCTCTTGTGACAGTGAATTTCACT
This sequence comes from Tokudaia tokunoshimensis, assembly GCA_036184795.1. Classification (NCBI taxonomy): domain Eukaryota; kingdom Metazoa; phylum Chordata; class Mammalia; order Rodentia; family Muridae; genus Tokudaia; species Tokudaia tokunoshimensis. Next base: position 12,986 of record BTHU01000116.1, read on the forward strand.
CAGATCAGTATAGCTCCACATGACAGTAGAACCCGTGGAGCACAACATGACTTAAAGTAACAACCCAGCCTTAGGGTATCAACCTGGTCTTTGGTGGTATCAGAGGTCATGGGCATCAATAAAGATTGCATTGGCTGCTAGAACCCTGGCCTACACATGCACATTGTGACAGCAGAAACTACATATATCTATAGAGGCATTGATAACACAAATCACAGATATCAGCAAATACTGTTGTGTCATATGCCTACAGGGCAAGATAGGGACCTTGGTAGTAGTAATGACCTCACCAGCACCATGGCTAAAGATAATAGCACAGGTTATTCACATCAGTATGGCTACTGGGGGAAGGCTTGATGCTCTAGAGAAAGGAGGTGTTACAAGGGTGAGGCAATAGTGGGAGGGTAGATGGAGGAGAACTATCTTAGAGAGAAAGGGGAAGGGGATATGGAGCAGGGTTCATAGAGGGTAGACTGGGACAGGGCATAATATTTGAAATGTAAACAAATAAAATGAATAATAACAAAAAGAATGGGCAACCATTTGAGGCCTCCCTGGGGGGCATAAAAACTCCATTATATACATGACCAGAGCACATCTGTAAAAATGGGAGGGTCAACATAATGAAGTAGAACAGAAGAAACATAGTTAGATGACTAACTCGTTGATCATTATGGAAATGCCTAAAAAAATTCTTAACTAAACATCTACCAACAGAGGTCAACAACACAACTAAAATATCAGTCCCTGTATGGAAATGACTTCATTCCATGAATGCAAGTATAGTTCATTGTATGAATATCAGTTGCATGTAAAATATCACCCAATTACTCTAAATGATAGAACTATATGTTATACAAAAACATGCAGAAAGTGCTCTTAACACAGTCTACCTTCATTTCAAAATTAAAAAAAATAAATAAAAATATGACAATCTAGGAAAATATATGTTACAATAATGAAGATTCTATGTCAAACCTATTGATGAAACTGTACTACATGGACAGGAGAATCAAAAAATTTCATTATAATCAGAAATGAGACCAAGATTTTGTAGTGGCACATGTCCTTAACATACATTTTAGAACTATGAGTCAGGAGTATCTCTCTGCATTTGTGGTCAGTCACACTTTTGCATTTACTCTATTCAAACCCAGGCTGAAATGGATACTCTGTCTTACATGAAATGAGCTGAATATGGACAAGGAAATGAATGTTTAGAACTCATCCTAAAAATAGTCTTTAAATCCTTAGTTAGTGTGAAAATGAATAATAAAAAATAAATACAGTAAAAGAAGAAAAATCTTGTGCCCTGATCTATAAAGGAAGTTGAGATTTACTAATACTGCAAAGGAATACCTGTTTTCAACAAAACCAAAAAAAAAAAAAAAAAGGAAGAGTTGTGGTTACCCATATTGCTAGAGAACATGAGATGAATCTGTGGATAATAGACTCTGTGATGGCAATCAAAACCCAACAAAAGCAAAGGATGCAAATTCAGCATGCAGCTATTAGAAAAATTCCAGTGCAGCTTATACATACCCATTGCGAGATTCATTGTAAAGCCAAGATTTTCTTAATTTCAGAAATACTTGAATTAACTTTAAACAATCTAAATCATCCTCAGGTTTCACACCATTTGCAGGCTCTGCAGTCTTTTTACCTCAGGAAAGACTCCATCTTCCTACTCACAGCAACTCAGCACCTGCTAACCACAAGTGCAACAGGACTGGTCATAGGCTGCTGTTTATGTGTTTCCTCGTAGTTTGTTAAGGTTTGCTATTCTATTGTTGTTGAGGTTATTTTGGTTATATTTGAGGCATTATTTCCCCTGTTATGTATGGGCTTTACTCCTAATTTGCTACAATGTTGCTGCTATTAAACAATAACTATGAACAAATTGAGGAGGAAAATGTCAATTTGATTCATGGGTTACACTCAAGGGAAGAAAAGGCATGGACCTGGATAATGCAACTGAAACATAGTCAGTTAAAAAACTCTGCTTACTGGCTTGTCCTGCATGGTTTGTAATGTATTATTGGCTACAGACAACGTTGCTCCCAATAGGCTTAGCACTACTACCTCAATTAAAAATTTAATATATGCCTCACATATATGATGAGAGACTAGTCTGATGGAGATAATTTCTCAGTTATGATTCTCTGTACCTTTACATTGTATTATATGCTCAATTGGCAAGAATTAACTACAAGAACCACCTTGAAACGTCTGTAGTGTTTTCACACAGGATGCTATCAGGTTTTCTTCTTGAATTTTAAGGAGCTGGGAAACAATTCAATTTTTCCTCAATTTTTTCCATATATTGCGATCTGTCATCATACAATGCACTAGATAAAATCTGCTAACGTGGATTGTTTATATAAAATTACACATGCAGCCGGGCGGTGGTGGCGCACGCCTTTAATCCCAGCACTTGGGAGGCAGAGGCAGGAGGATTTCTGAGTTCGAGGCCAGCCTGGTCTACAAAGTGAGTTCCAGGACAGCCAGGGCTACACAGAGAAACCCTGTCTCGAAAAACCAAAAAAAAAAAAAAATTACACATGCTAATATAATTATGAAAGGGGTAAGTAAAACTCCTGTTATCAGCATATGTCTACTTTTCATTAGATGCCAACTTCTGTGTGCAGTGCTAATTGTGGTCCTGGATTTAGAAAATTCAGGATGAATGGAATGGCAGCATGCTGTTTTCATTGCAAACCCTGCCCAGAAAATGAAATTTCTAATGAGACAAGTGAGTATTTCCTACTTGAATAAGTTCTTCAATGAATTATCACATTGCTCCCATATTAGAATTCTGAAGTAGTTAAAAATGAAAGTTTAAAAAATGAAATATATCTCTGTCCTAAGTTAGCCACTATAGGAATACAATGATTTAAATGTCCTTATTAAGAAAAAAAAAAGTAGAAATCGCCCTGTATCTCTGACTCTTTGAAAATTCATAGTAGACGGCATACTCTCAAATAGTTTTGATAAGAAAACTTAAGTGTACTCTACAAAAAATAATTTCTAGTATTTAATGTTCTATAAAATATATGTAGATCGTGAATCTATAAAGAATGTATTTCGGGCGGTGGTGGCGCACGCCTTTTTTTTTTTTTCATGTAATAAGTTTAGTGCCTTTATTATTTCCATCTCCCATACAAAGAAACAGAATGACAGACAAATAATATGACCAACCTGGAGTCAATATATATTGACTCCAATATATTACATTATATTCCAATTACACACACACACACACACACACACACACACACACACGCACGCACACACACACTCACACACGCACACACACACTCACACATACATATTTCAATATCTACAGATTTTCACTGATTTCATTCAACTTCAAGTTTCCCCTCTGGTTATATGATATTCTCATTTCACCAAAACTGGTCTAAATCAATATTAAGGCTGTCCTGAAATGTCTGGTTTAAGGGTCACACATAAGCTTTTGATTGATGTTTTCTGTCAAAAAGCATCAAAAGTGGCCCATAAGTGTGTGCAACCTTTCTCCACATGGCTTCCTTATGTCAGATTGCCACACCTCTTTGTGCCTTTGCTGCCCTACATTTACCATTGAGAGCAGAATGGCTTTGCCCATTTGGTTTATCCACAGCCTTTTCCTAAACAACTTGCTTCTAATTCAAGCATCCTACTTCACTATTGACTCCTAGTCTTCAATAATCTCCTTCATGCCTCTTCTTCCTGCTCATTCATAGTCACCTAACACTAATAGAGATTTCTCTCTGTCAGTGTGCATTTCTGATGCCTTAACCCTGCCCCCTAAAGATCTCCTTTCCAGAATCTTCTAAAGACAGGCTGTTAGTGAAGGCTTTGGAGAGAATCTAGAATGGCGACTTTGGAGCAGGTAGATTCATCTTCTATGTCTTAGGTCTGGATTAGGTGCTGGTTGACCCAGCACATTCTGCATAGACTGATTTATGTGTCAGGGGTACTTTTCCTGCAGCGGATCCAGCTTTTATGAGCTGTATCTCATCTCCCTATGCTTGACCTTATCCTTATGACCACTGTGTTCAGGTGGAGACTAACACTGAAAGGAATTAATCAAGTTAACAAAGTTACATTAAGCAAAGCTGGCCTTTAAACCCACGTCCTCCTATTTCTTGTCTATGACCACAACGTCTTTATAACTAGGAAGAAGCTAAAGCAACTGTGTGTGTGTGTGTGTGTGTGTGTGTGTGTGCCTCCTTTAACTTTAGGTCTTCCTTTTGTCTTTCTTTGAGTCAATGAACATTGTTACACTGGGGTCTGCCCTTGGAAAGCTCAGGGATTGTTGGTGTGCAAAATGCGAACCTACACAACCTTGTGTGCTTGGTGCCCATAAGTATGAGGGCACCTGTGTCACAGACTTTGTTATTATTACTTTTCAGTCATAAGCTTACGTCGTACACATGGTAATCTTGAGTCGATATTAACCTTCTTGTCTTTTTCTTTTTTTTTTATTTTATTTTTTTAATTTACATTCCAAATCACTTCCCCTTTCCCGTTTCCTCCCTCCCCGAAAGTCCCATAAACCCCCTTCCCTCCCTCTTTTCTCCATTCAACCCCCTCTCGTTACTCTGTCCTGGCGTTCCCCTACATCCAGTCTTTCCAGGACCAGGTGTCTCTCCTTCCATCTTCTTAGAAATCTATTGATATGCGGATTGTGTCTAGGGTACTCCAAGATTCTGGGTCAATATCCCTTTATCAGTGACTGCATACCATGTGTGTTCTTTTGTGATTGGGTTACCTCACTAAGGATGATATTTTCAAGTTCTGACCATTTGCCTAGGAATTTCGTGAATTCATTGTTTTTAATTGCAGAGTAGTATTCCATTGTGTAGATATACCACACCTTCTGAATCCATTCCTCCGTTGAGGGACATCTGGGTTCTTTCCAGCTTCTGGCTATTATAAATAAGGCTGCTATGAACATAGTGGAGCATGTGTCCTTATTGCATGCAGGTAAAGTCTCTGGGTATATGCCCAGGAGTGGTATAGCCGGATCCTCCGGGAGTGTCATGCCCAGTTTTCTGAGGAACCGCCAGACTGCTTTCCAGAGTGGTTGTACCAGCCTGCAATTCCACCAGCAGTGGAGGAGTGTTCCTCTTTCTCCACATCCTCGCCAACAACTGCTGTCTCCTGTGTTTTTCATCTTAGCCATCCTGACTGGTGTGAGATGGAATCTCAGGGTTGTTTTGATTTGCATTTCCCTAATGACTAAGGATGCTGAACATCTCTTTAGGTGCTTCTCAGCCATTAGATATTCTTCAGGTGAGAACTCTTTGTGTAGCTCTGTACCCCATTTTTTAATAGAGTTACTTGCCTCTCTGGAGTTTAACTTCTTGAGTTCTTTGTATATCTTGGATATTAGCCCTCTGTTGGATGTAAGGTTGGTAAAGATCATTTCCCAGTTAGTTGGTTGCCGCTTTGTCTTTTTGACAGTGTGTTTTGCCTTGCAAAAACTTTGTAATTTAATGAGGTCCCATTTGTCTATTCTTGATCTTAGAGCATAAGCTATTGGAGTTCTGTTCAGGAAATTCTCCCCTGTGCCCATATGTTCAAGGTTCTTCCCTAGTTTCCCTTCTATTAGTTTCAGTGTGTCTGGTTTTATGTGGAGATCTTTGATCCACTTAGAATTGAGCTTAGTGCAAGGAGATAAGGATGGGTCAATTTGCATTCTTCTGCCATGTTGACCCTCCAGCTGAGTCAGCACCATTTGTTGAAAAGGCTATCTTTTTTCCACTGAATGGTTTTAGCTCCTTTGTCAGAGATCAAGTGACCATAGGAGTGTGGATTCATTTCTGGGTCTTCAATTCTGTTCCATTGATCTACATGTCTGTTACTGTACCAATACCATGCAGTTTTTAACACTATTGCTCTGTAGTACAGCTTGAGGTCCGGGATAGTGATTCCCCCAGCGGTTCTTTTACTCTTGAGAATAGTTTTAGCTATTCTGGGTTTTCTGTTATTCCAGATGAATTTTTGAATTGCTCTTTCTAACTCTATGAAGAATTGGAGTTGGGATTTTGATGGGGGATTGCATTGAATCTGTGTATTACTTTTGGTAGATGCTCATTTTTACTATATTAATCCTGCCAATCCATGAGCATGACAGATTTTTTCCATCTTCTGAGGTCTTCTTCAATTTCTTTCTTCAGAGACTTGAAGTTCTTGTCATACAGATCTTTCACTTGTTTGGTTAGAGTCACGCCAAGATACTTTATATGGTTTGTGGCTATCGTGAAGGGTATTATTTCTCTTACTTCTTTCTCAGCCTGCTTATCCTTTGATGTATAGGAAGGCTTCTGACTTGCTTGAGTTGATTTTATATCCGGCCACTTTGCTGAAGTCGTTTATCAGCTGTAGAGTTCTCTGGTGGAGTTCTTTGGTCGCTTAAGTATACTATCATATCGTCTGCAAATAGTGATAGTTTGACTTCTTCCTTTCCAATTTGTATCCCTTTGACCTCTTTTTGTTGTCTAATTGCTCTAGCTAGAACTTCAAGTACTATATGAAAAGATATGGAGAGAGAGGGCAGCCTTGTCTAGTCCCTGATTTTAGTGGGATTGCTTCAAGTTTCTCTCCATTCAGATTGATGTTGGCTACCAGTATTGCTGTAAATTGCTTTTTACTATGTTTAGATATGGGCCTTGAGTTCCTGATCTTTCCAAGACCTTTAGTATGAAAGGATGCTGAATTTTGTCAAATGCTTTCTCAGCATCTAATGAGATGACCATGTGGTTTTTTTTCTTTGAGATTGTTTATGTTAGTGGATTACATTGATGGATTTCCTTATATTGAACTATCCCTGCATCCCTGGGATGAAGCCTACTTGATCGTGGTGGAATGATCGTTTTGATGTGTTCTTGGATTCTCGGTTGGCAAGAATTTTATTGAGTATTTTTGCATCGATATTCATAAGAGAGATAGGCCTGAGATTCCTCTTTCTTTGTCGGATTTTTGTGTGCTTTTGGTATTAGTGTGATTGTGGCTTCATAGAACGAATTGGGTAGTGTTCCTTCTGTTTCTATTTTTGTGAACAGTTTGAAGAGTATTGGTGTTAGGTCTTCTATTGAAGGTCTGATAGAATTCTGCACTAAAACCATCTGACTGTTGCTTTTTTGGTTGGAAGACTTCCAATGACAACTTCTATTTCTTCAGGGGTTATAGGACGGTTTAGATGGTCTATTTGATCCTGATTTAATTTTGGTACTTGGTATCTGTCAAGGGAAACTTGTCCATTTCCTCAAGATTTTCTAGTTGTTGTTGAATACAGACTTTTGTAGTAGGATCTGATGATTTTTTGAATTTCCTCAGTTCTATTGTTATCTCTCCCTTTTCTTTTCTGATTTTATTAATTTGGATACTATCTCTGTGCTCTCTGGTTAGCTCTGGCTAAGGCTTATCTATCTTGTTAATTTTCTCAAAGAACCAACTCCTCGTTTTGTTGATTCTTTTTATGGTTTTGTTTCTTACTTGATTGATTTCAGCCCTGAGTTTGATGATTTCCTGCCTTCTATTCCTCTTTGGTGTATTTGCTCTTTTTGTTCCAGGGCTTTCAGGTGTGCCATTAAGCTGTTAGTGTATGCTGTCTCCGTTTCTTTTGTGGCGGCACCAGGGGCTATGAATTTTCCTCTTAGCACTGCTTTCATTTGTGTCCCATAGAATTAGGGTATGTTGTGCCTTCATTTTCATTAACTTTCAAAAAGTCTTTGATTTCTTTCTTTCTTTCCACCTTGACCAAGTTATCATTGAGTAGACCATTGTTCAGCCCTCCATGTGTATGTGGGTTTTCTTTTGTTTTTTGTTGCCATTGAAGACCACCCTTATTCCATAGTGATCTGATAGGAGGGCATGGGATTATTTCTATCTTCTTGTATCTGTTGAGGTCTGATTTGTGACCAATTATATGATCAATTTTGGAGAAGGTACCATGAGGAGCTGAGAAGGTGTATTCTTTAGCTCTAGGATGAAATGTTCTATATATATCAGTTAGTTCCATTTGAGTCCAAGGCTTCAATTAGATTCACTGTGTCCTGTTTAGTTCTGCTTTCCTGAATGATCCATTTCAGAGAGCAGGGTGTTGAAGTCACCCACTATTATTGTGTGCGGGTGCGATGTGTGCTTTGAGTTTTAGTAAAGGTTCTTTTTAGCGAATGAGGGTGCCCTTGCATTTGGAGGCATAAAATATTCAGAATTGAGAGTTCTTGATGGTGGATTTTTTCCTTGATCAGTATTGTATAGTGTCCTTCTGTGTCTTTTTGATGACTTAGGTTGAAAATCAATTTTATCCGATATTAGGATGGCTACTCCACCTCGTTTCTTGGGGCCATTTGCTTGTAAATTTGTTTTCCAGCCTTTTACTCTGAGGTAGTGGTTTGTCTTTGACACTGAGGTGCGTTTCCTGCGTGAAGCAAAATGCTGGGTCCTGTTTACGTATCCAGTCTGCTAGTCTATGTCTTTTAATTGGGGAATTGAGACCATTGATATAAGAGAGATTAAGGCATAGTGATTATTGCCATCTGCCATTCTTGACGCTATCTTATGTTTGAGTGGTTATCTACTTTTGGGTTTGATCAAGAAGGTTATTATCTCATTTTTTCCAGGTGTTGTTTCTCTCCCTGTATTGGAGGTTTCCACCTATTATCCGTTGCAGGGCTGGATTTGTGCAAAGATATTGTGAAAATTTGGGTTTTATCATGGAATATCTTGGTCTCTCCATCTATGGTGATTGAGAGTTTTGCTGGGTATAGTAGTCTAGGCTGGCATTTCTGCTGTCTTAGTGTCTTGCATGAGATCTGCTCGAGGATCTTCTGGCTTTCATAGTCTCTGGTGAGAAGTCTGATGTGATTCGGAATAGGTCTTCCTTTGTATGTTACTTGCGCCCTTTTCTCTTACTGCTTTTAGTATTCTTTCTTGTTAGAACATTCGGTGTTTTGATTATTATTTGATGGGAGGTATTTCTGTTCTGGTCCAGTCTGTTTGGAGTTCTGTAGGCTTCTTGTACGTTCAATCGGCATCTCTCTCTTTAAGTTAGGGAAGTTTTCCTCCATTAATTTTGTTGAAGATGTTACTGTGCCCTTTAAGTTGCAAATCTTCACTATCATCTATACCTATAATCCTTAGGTTTGGTCTTCTCATTGTGTCCTGGATTTCCTGGATGTTTTGGGTTACACGTTTTTTGCATTTTGCATTTTCTTTGACTGTTGAGTCGATGCTTTCTATGGAATCTTCAGCACCTGAGATTCTTTCTTCCATCTCTTGTATTCTATTGTTGATGTTTGCATCTATGACTCCTGATTTCTTCCCAAGGTTTTCTATCTCCAAAGTTGTCTCCCTTTGTGATTTCTTAGTTGTTTCTACTTTCCTTTTTTAGTTCCTGGATGGATTTGGCTGAGATCCTTCACTGTGTTTGTTTGTATTTTCCTGTATTTCTTTAAGGTATTTTTGCATTACCTCGTTCAGGATTTCTTCCTGATGACCCACGTTCTCCTGCATTTCTCTGAGCGATTTTTGTGTTTCCACCTCATGGGATGCCATCTGTTGTTCCATCGTCTCCTGCATTTCTTTAAGCAGTTCTCGTGTTTCCTTTGTAAGGGCATCTAACCATTGAATTCATTTTCTTTAAGCAATTTTTGTGTTGCCTCCTTATGGGCATCCATCTGTTGACCCATATTCTTCTGCATTTCTTTATGCAAATTTTGTGATTCCTTTGTGTGTGCATCTACCCGTTGATTCATCTCGTTAAGCGATTTTTGTGTTGTCTCCTTGTGCGCCTCCATCTTTTGATCCATGTTCTCTCCCGCATTTCTCTAAGCGATTTTTGTGTTTCCTTTGTAAGGGCTTCTAACCGTTGATTCATGGTCTCCTGTAACTCTTTATGAGATTTATTTGTGTCCTTCTTGTGATCCTCTAATAGGATCATGAGAAGTGATTTTAAATCCAGATCTTGTCTTTCCGGTGTGGTGGGGTATCCAGGATTTGCTGCTGTTCGAGAGTTGGGATCGGATGGTCCCACATTACTTTGATTTCTGTTAGTAACATTCCTACGTTTGCCTTTTGCCATCTGGATACCTCTGGTGTTAGTTGGTCCTGCTGCCACTGGCTGTTGGTTGGACCTCTTGTGAGCCTGCAAAAGCTATTTCTGCCCCCCCCTGGATTACCAGATTCCCCTGGCACCGATTTCTGGGGCCTGCCTGCTCCTGAGTGACTTTGGAGCCCTAATGTTCCTTGCCCCAAGTGATCTTATATTGGGGAGGCCTTGCACATCTAAAGGCTCAGCCTAGTGGATTCCCTGGAGCAGAGGTCGCCAAAGGGAGGCTGGTAGGCTCCTGCCCTGTGCAGGGGTGTGTGGTCTCTCCTAGGGGGAGAGGGGGCGTCCCTCAGCCAGGCAGAAGCCCCACAGCAGAGCTGGCGACGCTGGTCACTGCAGATCAGCCCAGCACCTTGGGAGCCGCACTCACACACAAGCCGCCCTGAGACCCAAGCGATATTATGCCTGTCTGTCTCAGAACCTGGCTGTCCCAACCTTCCAGGCCACTGGAGCAAAGATGGCGGCGGGCACTCTCCGTGGCGCCGCTCACTCTGTAGACGCGATTGGCCCGCCGATCTGGCACCCTAGACGACCGACAGCGCTGACCCCGTTCTCGGGCTCAGACCGGAAAGCCCCAACAGGCCGTGTTCCCCAAGTGATGGTATATTGGGGATAGGGTAGCTTGGGGTACCTGTCTCTTCAGCGCAGTCTGCGGGAACAGAGGTCGCGGAAGGAAAGCTGGTAGGCTCCCGCCCAGTGCGGGGGTCCCTCTGCCAGGCCGAAGTCCCACAATAGAGCTGGCGCGCTGGTCACTGCAGATCAGCCCCCGCACCTGGGGAGCCGCACACACACAAGCCGCCCGAGACCCGATCGACATTATGCCTCATTTCTTACTTTCTTAACAGACAAAGATGTGAGCAGCGGGAGTTATAACCTGTCCTCTGCAAACCACGGGCAGCTACTACAGTTGTGTCAGCCAGATCACCATAGGTGAGCAATCACAGCGACTCGGCCCACGCCTTAATCCCAGCACTTGGGAGGCAGAGGCAGGAGGATTTCTGAGTTCGAGGCCAGCCTGGTCTACAAAGTGAGTTCCAGGACAGCCAGGGCTACACAGAGAAACCCTGCCTCGGAAAAAAAAAAATAAAAAGAATGTATTTATTTTGCCTTAATGTATTTGATTTTACTCAAGACTATACTAACCTTGCATGTACAGAAGCACATGGAAGACAAAATACACTGTGTGGGTTTGGGTAAATAAATACAAGTCTTCGCTAAGATGAATGAAGAGGGCAATTAAAACTTGTAAAAAT
>BTHU01000117.1:0-25333 GCA_036184795.1 Tokudaia tokunoshimensis
GTACATGAACAAAAGTATTGCCCTAACTACAAAATGACCCACACTGTGTGCTCCAGGATGATGACATGAGTGGCCAGTCAGAGCTCAAGTTTATCTGTTACCTTCTTCCAGCTGGATACATTCAAAGAGTCAACAACAAGCATCCTGAATAGCAACATCCCATCTGAAGCAGCAGTCAAACCCCAATTCCTTTCCAACACCACCCAAAGAAAACTCAGAGCTTACCATAATTTCCTTTTAGCAGCTTTCACCTGAAACAAACCACTGGTCCACAAACATGCCTATTTTCCCCTTTTGTAATCAGAAGTAAGAGTAGCTGTGTTTGTGCTAACTTGTGTTGGGAGGGCATTTGCAATTGAAATAAAGTGATTTGATCAAAATGTGTTTTGTGAGCAGGAGAGATACCTTGCTGTTCTGCTAGAGGACCCAGATTTGGTTTCCACAACCCACATTGACTGATTGACATACACCTGTAACTAAAATTTAGAGAGTCCTATTCCATTCTTCTTGGACACCTACATGCTTGTGGTACACAAAAACACTCATATACATGTGGTACAAAAACATTTGGTACATACATGTCACACACAAACACACGCATTTTAAATCTTAAAAAAAAAGAATTTTTATATTTATTTTCACATGACTAGAGACTCAAACCTGAACGTTGCATGTGATCAGGAGGCATTTTGGCTGCAACTGAGCTGCCACTTGGGTGTCAAAACACTTCTCACCTCTTGTCTGTAACATGGATTTTATTCTCCCAAGAGAAATAGCAGATGCTTGCCTAACAAAAAAACTCACATTAGAGTTTCACACATTAGAAGAAATAAAATAATTTTTTGGAAATTAATTATGTATGTGACTTTCTTACACTTATTGGTACATGGATATTCATGGTAACCAATTTTCTTAAAGCCCCTTTCATGTCCCTGTTCCTCAGGCTGTAAATGAAAGGGTTCAGCATAGGGGTCAACACTGTGTATATCATGGCAGCTGCCATGTCACTTCCAGCTGAGTGAGAGGATGAGGGGTTGAAATACACAGCGATGATGGTGCCATAGAAGAGGCAGACCACAGCCAGGTGGGAGCCACAGGTGGAGAAGGCTTTCCATCCTCCCCTAGACGATGAGACTCTCAGGACAGCACAGGTGATGTGGAGGTAGGATATCAGGATGCAGGCAAATGGGGTGACCATGATCATAGTTCCCTCTGTAAGAATCATCAGCTCATTGAGGTGTGTGTCTGAGCAGGAAAGTTTGAGGAGGGGAGTCACATCACAGAAGAAATGGGGGATAATGTTGTCCCCACAGAAGGAGAGTTGAGCCATGAGCAGTGTGTGCAAGAGAGCATTCAGAATGGCTACCACCCATGATCCCATAACAAGAAGAGCACAGAGCTGATGGGTCATCTTTGTTGTGTACTGTAAAGGGTGGCATATGGCCACAAATCTGTCATAGGCCATCACAGCCAGCAGGAAATTGTCCATTTCAGCAAACATGCAGAGAAAATACAGCTGTGTAAGACACCCAGAGACAGAAATGGTTTGACTCCCAAGAATGTATATGGCCAGTACCTTGGGGACAGTGGTGGAGATGAAGCAGACATCCACAAAGGACAGGTTGCTGAGGAAGAAGTACATGGGGGTGTGCAGGCGGGAGTCTGTGCTGATGGCCAGGATGATGAGCAGGTTTCCCAGCACAGTGGCCAGGTACATGATGAGGAAGAGCGGGAAGAGGAGCTGTTGCTGCTGGGGCTGCCTGGAGAGTCCCAGGAGGAGGAACTCAGAGACACTCGACTGGTTGGTGCTGCTCATGAGTCTGAGCCCAGCTACAGAAAGGAGAAGCAGAGGTCAGGCCATCTTCAGATTTGGATGCTACAACCAGGTTCTCATTAATCCTGCATTAGAGTTTATGAATAAAGATCCACTCCTATTTTCCACATACTCAATTGACAAATCCCAGTTTTAGATCATGTTGATTCCCCACAGTAACCTGTTCAGTTTTATTGAATATAACATAAAAGCATTCCTACACATGCATTGCTCTTACGTGTATCTGGTAACATTCTCAGTCTTCCTCCCACTCCTTATAAACTGAAAGGAAAAGAGAAGCATTCAGTTAATGTATTAATCTCAAGCTACAAATGGTGAACCTAGCGCTCCTCCTGCTGACCGTTTTTTTGGAGAGAGTATGTAACACATATTGCAGAAGAGACATTGGCATCTCTACTACTCTGTAAATACCTTGACAGGCCAATTCTATTGCTTTTACCTTGGAGTTGATGGACAATAGCGTTCTTTATTGTAAGCATTGGAAAGTCTTGGGAATATAGGAAGGTTCAGAGAAAGTGAAGAGTGGATGATCACAGTCCTAGCTTTCTGTGTCAGAGGAGGTTTGGGAGAATCAGATTTTTGTTTCCTAAAGCACTGTGGATTCCACTGGGGATTGACTCCCTGAGTATCTCATTAAAGACCAGCAGAAAGTACTTGTGTAAGTTGTTTTACACAACTTGGTCCCTCTTGACCACCAACAATGGAACATATCATCTAAGCTCACAATTGGAATTTAGGGATGAAGCAATCTGTGTGGAATCAGGTCCCACAGAGAATTCCCTGAGAATGATCTAAGTCTGTAGGGTTGAAGAATAAGTCCCCATTCTTCTTCCTCTCAACACAGAAAATGAAGTTATGGCACTATCCTAGGGAAAGTCGTGTCTTCCTCACAATAATCACTTACCACTTAGGGCTGATGCACATTTGCTTATTGGAAGCCCTGGGAGTATCTAGCACTACAGGGTCAGGCTTGATCCTATACAATATCCAGTTTAATGTTCAAGGAGAGAAAAGCTAGATGGGAGAGTGCATAATCCTCCATGGCTGAAGATGACCTGTGTTCAGAGAACCCACATCTTTGGGAATGGTGTCTTCCCAGTCTACAGTGACGTGTGCACTTCAGAAAATGTATAGACTCTGTTGTGCACCTCCTGCAGTTTTGTTTATATTCCTCATCCCTTCCCCAGAGAGGACTTAGAAACCTAGCATGGGGACATGCTCAGTGTGACTTGTACTGTCCATGTCCATCCAGAAGTTTACTATATTTTCCCACTTGATTGACAGAAGAACAAGCATAATTTTGAGAGCTGACAACAAAAAGTGCAAGCACACAAAAGGAGTGGAAGGAAGCTGGGCACAGTCCTACTGGCTGCTGAGTTCATGATTCCAGGTACTTCTAATGGTAAAATATATGAGGTCTTCATTCCCAGCCAGTGTCAAACAGTAAAAGCCAAGTCTTCCTCAACTCAGCCTGGGAAAGAGTTGATAAAAAAAATAATAGCATGTGATGGTTTATACCTCTAATCATACACATTGAAGTATGAGGCAAAAAGGTTGCTGTCATGTTCAAGGCTAGCCTTATCTACCATACCAGACCCTGTCTTATAAAAACAAAAACAGCACAAAGAAGAAGAGGCATTAAAAGTTGGAGAGATGGCTTAGTAGTTTAGAGTATTTTTTCCTTCTGCAGAGTGATCAGGTTCAACTCCCAGCACCCATATAGTGCTTCTCAAACATGCATAACAACAGTGTTGTTCATCTGAGATCTGATACCATCTACTAGTCTCCTTGAACATGCACATGGTGCACTTGCATGTATATGCAGGCAAATCACATGCAAATATGTCTTTTTAAAAGGAAAAAATGATAATGGCTATGGAGTCGGGACTATAAAGCCATGTCTCACCATAAAACAAAAGAAACAAATAAGAAGAAACAATAAAAAGCAATAATATAATAATAACATAGAAAAGTTAGCCGTGCAGTGTTGGCAACTTTATTTCCATCACTCCAGAGACAGAGACAAGTAGATTTCTGTGTCCTATGCCAACCTGGTGTTCAGATCAAGTATCAGGAAATGCAAGGCTGTTACAGTGAAACTCTGACTCATAAAAAACAAATAAATAAAATAACATAAGAAAACAAAGTTTAAGGATATAGATGAAATTATATTAGCTGTTCATTAATTCTTGCATCTATGTGCTTAAACATCTGTGTTGTCTGCTCTTAATGTATATTTGAAATTTTCTACAATAAAGTTCTTAGTTTAAAAGCAGAATTTTGCTGGCCACGGTCGTGCATGTCTTTAATAGCAGCACTTGGAAAACAGAAGCAAGTGGTCCCTGTGAATTCAAAGCCAGTCTGGGTTATACAGTGAGACCCATCTTAAAACAAACAAAGAAAAATCACACACACACACACACACACACACACACACACACACACACATTTTTATATACCAAACAACTATGACAGTCAGCCTGTAATCTTAGTTCAGAGGGCAGGGAAGATATCCTGGTGGAAAGTGGTTATGTAAATTAGCTTAGCCAGCAAGTGTTCAGTAAAAGAGCCTTCCTTCATGTAAAATGTGGAAAGACATCAAAGAGGATACCTGGCACCCATCTCTGACTTCTACATGTGTGTTCACACACATGGATCACACCTGTGTACAGACACAGAAGCATACATGCATAAATGCATGCACATTGCAAGCACACGTATATGCTCACACACATACAAAAACACAGATATTTCTACAGTTTTATTCATTGACTAATAAACTTTAAAGAAAAGCATCAGGACTTCTGAGGATGAAGAAAAAGATGGACTCATGACCTGCTTGAGAATAATTTTAAGGGGCTGACTGAAGTGGTACAATGTCTGTTTGTACATGTCTAAGTCTCCTCAGGGAGACTGAGGAAGGATGATCCAGAGGTCAAGGTCAGCCTAGGCTACAGAGAGAGAGAAGAGAGAGAGAGAGAGAGAGAGAGAGAGAGACAGACAGACAGACAGACAGACAGACAGACAGACAGAGACAGAGACAGAGACAGACAAAGACAGACAGACAGACACAAACACACAGACACACAGAGACAGACAGAGAGAATACCTGGGAGAGACTTCCACAAGGTCAGAACACACACCAACAATGACCTCAGAAACTTCTCTTTGTAGACACTATACAATCTTAGTAGATGTTTAATTCTTTTTAAAAATTTTATCTGTATCCATGTGTAAGAGGTTCTTGTGCTCACACACAAGCCTTAGGAAGCCATAAATGTTAAGCACACAGGGTTGTCTCTTCAAAAAGAGACATATAAGCTGTTTTCCTCTCAGAAAGCTGAGAGAGGTGGTGTTAATAACCTTTGGCTCTCTGTGTGGCCAGGCCACATTTGTCACCCAAATTCTTCTCTTGAACTTGTCTGCATCTATAGCACTGGACTCCCCCCATCATGAGCTTGTTTATATTGAGCTGGCTTCCATAGTTAATTTATGGATCCTATCTTTACAGTAAATGTCACTTGTACTTTATGAGTTTCCATGTAGTCATGTCTTAAGTTTTGTTGTGCACATGGAAATCAGTTAGTTATATCCTGAAACTTTTTCAAATTACCTTTCTTAAAGATGCCTAAAATAAACTTCATGATATGAGACTCTCAAAGGCTGTACCAACACATGCTACTGAGTCATGATGAACTCTATTGAACTACCTTTTTGAAATCTTCCTTTGATTGTTGCTGTGCTGGTCTTGGGCTCATGAACAGGCCACAGAGACCCCTTTGTGAGTATTCAACATCACATGAATGTATGGTGCCTATGGACATCAGGAGATGATGACAGATCTCCTGGAAATGGTGTTACTGATGGTTGTGAGTTTCAAAGTAGATACTGGGAATCAGACCCTGATTCTTTCAAAGATCAATCACTGCTCTTATATCTGAGCCACCCCTCTAGATCAGAGACTTTAGTGGACTTTATCTCTATCTATATAGTAAGTCAGTGCAGTGTAAAGTACTAGAATTTATCAGCTCATGTGGTCAACAAATTGGAAGAGAGGTTTACTCGCTTCAGAGTCATGCCAGGGTGATGACAGGCTACCTGAAAGCTGTTTCTCATGAGGTATCTCATCAGAGGATTCCAACTGTTACAGGGATAGACTGTATAAAATAACCCAACCAACAATAAGCAGACAAGCTATAGCAAGAACAAACACAGCAGGGCAACCAGACCTTCAGTATGTGATGATGTTTCCAAAATATCCAGTTTTTGAGAACAAAAGGAAAGTATGCAAAGAAACAGGCATTCACCTGCATATATATGGAGAACCTTTATAGCAGAATAACAAGCAACAGATATGTACTCTGGAAAGAGTAGAAGCCATCTTTCACA
This sequence comes from Tokudaia tokunoshimensis, assembly GCA_036184795.1. NCBI lineage: Eukaryota > Metazoa > Chordata > Mammalia > Rodentia > Muridae > Tokudaia > Tokudaia tokunoshimensis. The sequence goes on from BTHU01000117.1 coordinate 6,224, forward strand.
AAAATATCTCCTAGTAGCCATTGTAAAAATGTTAGAAGATGGAAAGGAGAGCAATATTGAAGAAATAAACAAAAGTATGAAGACAAAGTCAAAACATATAGGGAATGAAGAGGCAAAAATATGGGTAAATGTTAAATTGAAATTCTGAGTTGTAAAGTAAACAATGGATATAACTGTTTAGTAAATGGACCCAACAAATTTGAACCAGATAAATAAATTAATGGCAAATTTTAAATAGTCATATACAGACTATGGACATTGAAGAGAAAGAAAAAGAATGATGAAAAATGAATACATGGTCAAGTGTAAACAATGATTTTACTGCAAATACATACAGCAAGGACTCTTAGGTGCAAGAAAGGGAAAGGCAAATTATGAAAATATAACTGCTGAAATCTTTTTTCTATATTTTTTTATTTACATTCCAAGTGATTTTCCCTTTCCCATTTCCTCCCTCCCCGAAAGTCCCATAAGCCTCCTTCCCTCCCCCAGTTCCCCATTCAACCCCCTTTCACTTCTCTGTCCTGGTATTCCCCTACATCCAGTCTTTCCAGGACCAGGGGTCTCTCCTTCCATCTTCTTGGAACTCTATTGATATGTGAATCGTGTCTATGGTATTCCGAGATTCTGGGTTAATATCCCCTTATCAGTGACTGCATACCATGTGTGTTCTTTTGTGACTGGGTTACCTCACTAAGGATGATATTTTCCAGTTCTGACCATTTGCCTAGGAATTTCGTGAATTCATTGTTTTTAATTACAGAGTAGTATTCCATTGTGTAAATATACCACATCTTCTGAATCCATTCCTCCGTTGAGGGACATCTAGGTTCTTTCCAGTTTCTGGCTATTATAAATAAGACTAACTGCTGAAATCTTAAATTTTAAAAAAATGACAATAGTGAGAGTGTCCCCCTCTGTATTTGTCATGCACTAACAGAGTCTCCCAAGTGACAGCTATATCCGGATCTGGTCAGCAAGTACTTGTGGGCATTGGTAATATTGTCTGGGTTTTGTAACTGTATATGGGATGGATCACTAGGTGGGGTAGTCTCTGGATGGTCTTTACATCAGACTCTGCCCCACACTTTGTCTCTGTATCACATTCTGTGGGTTTTTTGTTCCCCCTTCTACAAAGGGCCAGAGTATCCATACTTTGTTTTTCCTCGTTCTTGGGCATCATTTGATATGTGAATTGTGTCTCGGGTATTTCCGAGCTTCTGGACTAATATCCACTTATCAGTGAATACATACCATGTGTGCTCTTGGGTTACCTCACTTAGGATGGTATTTTCCAGTTCCACCCTTCTGCCAGGAATTTCATGAATTCATTGTTTTTAATAGCGGAGTAGTATTCCACTGTGCAAACATATCACATTTTCTGTATTGAGCACAGGGTCCCCAATGGGGGAGCTAGAGAAAGGACCCAAGAAGCTGAAGGAGTTTGCAGTGCCATAGGAGGAACAACAATATGAGCCACCCAGTACTCCCAGTGCTCCCAGGGACAAAAATATCAACCAGATAGTACACATGGTGTTACCCATGGCTCCAGATGCATAGACAGCAGACGATGGCCTTGTTGGACATCAAAGGGAGGAGAAGCCCCTGGTCCTGGAAAGGAAAGGCTCGAAGCAGCAGTGTAGGGGAATACCAGGACAGGGAAGTGGGAGGGGGTTGATTGGGGAACAGGGGAAGGGACAATGGCTTATGGGACTTGGGGGGATCCAGAAAAGGGGAAATCATTTGGAATGTAAATAAAGAATATATCTAATAAAAAATGACCTGTGTATACAGGAAGCTCAACTGATTTCCACTACAGTTATAATTACATCAGAGTTGGGAGTCATATTAAATGTGCTAAAAGTAAAAGATGAGGAAAAACTATTTCATATGTTTTAAATTAATTGCCTTTTGTTTATTGAGACAGTATTTCACAGTGTATCACATGACCTGGAATTCATAATATAACCCAGTCTGTCCACAAAATTATGATCCCCCCTCCTTAGGTCCCTGGTGTGGCACTATAAACCTGTGATACCATATCAGCTTTATTAGACATTTTCAAATTAAATTTTAAGCCACATTGTACATTTTTATGTTTTAAAGAAGAAATAGAGGGACAGAACTGTGGTCGTCTGGGCGCCAGCTCTGCTGTGGGCCATCCCACCTGCAGGGTGACCTAAGACACCGAGAGAGTGCAGAGTGCACTCTGTCATCTTTGCTCCAGTGTCCTGATAGTTGGGACTGCCAGGCTCAGAGATAGACAGGCATAATATCGCTTCGGTCTCAGGCAGTTTGTGTGTAACCTGCTCCAAGAGCTGGGCAGATCTGCAGTAACCAGCGTGCCAGCTCTGCTGTGGGACTTCTGACTTGCAGAGGGACCCCCCGCACTGGGCAGGAGCCTACCAGCTTCCCTTTGGCTACCTCTGTTCCAGAATCGACCGCACTGAGGAGACAGGTACCCAAGTTCCGCCCAATATAACATCGCTTGCGACACGGTCTGTTGGGGCTTCCATCTGCTCCCAAGAACAGGACAGTGCTGTGGACGACTAGGCGCCAGCTCTGCTGTGGGCCATACCCCTTGCAGGGTGACCTGCACAGCCGAGAGAGAGCAGAGTGCACTCCGCCATCTTTGCTCCAGTGTCCAGGTAGTTGGGACTGCCAGGCTCAGAGACAGAAAGGCAAAATATCGCTTGGGTCTCAGGCATATTGTGTGTAACCTGCTCCCAAGAGCTGGGCAGGTCAGCAGTAACCGATGCGCCAGCCATGCTGTGGGACTTCTGCCCTGCAGAGGAACGCCCCCTCACCCCCTCTGGGAGAGATCACACACCCCTGCACAGGGCAGGAGCCTAACAGCCTCCCTTTGGCGACCTCTGATCCGGGAATCCACTACGCTGAGCCTTTGGATTTGCAGGGACTCCCCAATATAACATCATTTGGGGCAAGGCACATCAGTGCTCAAAAGTCACTCAGGAGCAGGGCAGGCCACAGAAATCAGTGCCAGGGGAATCCTGGTAATCCAGGGGGGGCAGAAATAGCTTTGCAGGCTCACAGGAGGTCCAACCAACAGCCAGCAACAGCAGGACCAACTGACACCAAAGGTAACCAGATGGCAAAAGGCAAACATAGGAACGTTACTAACAGAAATCAAAGTAATATGGCACCATCCGAACCCAATTCTCCAACAGCAGCAAGTCCTGGATACCCCACCACACCCGAAAAACAAGATCTGGATTTAAATTCACTTCTCATGATGCTATTAGATAATCACAAGAAGGACACAAATAAATCTCATAAAGAATTACAGGAGAACATGAATCAACAGTTAGAAGCCCTTACAAAGGAAACACAAAAATCCCTTAGAGAAATTCAGGAGAACATGGATCAACAGATGGAGGCCCACAGGAGACAACAAAAAAATCGCTTAAAGAAATGAATCAACAGGTAGATGCACTTTCAAAGGAATCACAAAAATTGCATAAAGAAATGCAGAAGAATATGGGTCAACAGATGAATATCTAAAGGGAGGCAACACAAAAAGTGCTTAAAGAAATGAATCAATGGATAGATGCCCTTACAAAGGAAACACGAGAACTGCTTAAAGAAATGCAAGACACGATGGATCAACAGATGGAAGCCCATGAGAAGTAAACACAAAAATCGCTTAGAGAAATACAAGAGAACATGGGTCAACAGGCAAAAATCCTGAAAGAGGAAATGCAAAAATACCTTAAAGAAATACAGAAAAATACAAACAAACAAGTGAAGGATCTCAGCAAATCCATCCAAGATCTAAAAAAGGAAGTAGAAACAACTAAGAAATCACAAAGGGAGACAACTTTGGAGATAGAAAATCTTGGGAAGAAATCAGGAGTCATAGATGTAAACATCAACAATAGAATATAAGAGATGGAAGAAAGAATCTCAGGTGCTGAAGATACCATAGAAAGCATCGACTCAACAGGCAAAGAAAATGCAAAATGCAAAAAACATGTAACCCAAACCATCCAGGAAATCCAGGACAAAATGAGAAGACCAAACCTAAGGATTATAGGTATAGATGAGAGTGAAGATTTGCAACTTAAAGGGCCAGTAAACATCTTCAACAAAATTATGGAGGAAAACTTCCCTAACCTAAAGAGAGAGATGCCGATGAACGTACAAGAAGCCTACAGAACTCCAAACAGACTGGACCAGAACAGAAATATCTCCCGTCACATAATAATCAAGACATCAAATGTATTAAACAAAGAAAGAATATTAAAAGCAATAAGAGAAAAGGGCCAAGTAACATACAAAGGAAGACCTATCCGAATCACATCAGAATTCTCACCAGAGACTATGAAAGCAGGAAGATCCTGGGCAGATCTCATAGAGACTCTAAGAGAACACAAATGCCAGTCTAGACTACTGTACCCAGCAAAACTCTCAATCACCATAGATGGAGAGACCAAGATACTCCATGATAAAACCAAATTTTCACAATATCTTTCCACAAACCCAGCCCTGCAAAGGATAATAGGTGGAAACCGCCAATAAAAGGAGAGAAACAGCAGCCTGGAAAAAATGAGATAGTAGCCTTCTTGCATCAAACCCAAAAGTAGATAAACACTAAAACATAAAGATAGCGTCAAGAATGGCAGGTGGCAATAATCACTATGCCTTAATCTCTCTTAATATCAATGGTCTCGCTCCGCCATCTTTGCTCCAGTGACTGGGAAGTTGGGACAGCCAGGTTCTGAGACAGACAGGCATAATATCGCTTGGGTCTCGGGCGGCTTGTGTGTATGCGGCTCCCAAGTGCTGGGCTGATCTGCAGTAACCAGCGCGCCAGCTCTGCTGTGGGACTTCTGCCTGGCAGAGGGACCCCGCACTGGGCGGGAGCCTACCAGCTTTCCTTCCGCGACCTCTGTTCCCGCAGACTGCACTGAAGCAACAGGTACCCAGGCTCTATCCCCAATATAACATCACTTGGGACACGGCCTGTTGGGGCTTCCGTCTGTGCCCGAGAACGCGTCAGCGCTGTGGTCGTCTGGGTGCCAGATCGGCAGGCCATCGCGTCTGCAGGGTTAGCAGCGCCACGGAGAGTGCCCTCCGCCATCTTTGCTCCAGTGACTGGGAAGTTGGGACAGCCAGGTTCTGAGACAGACAGGCATAATATCGCTTGGGTCTCGGGCAGCTTGTATGTGGCTCCCAAGTGCTGGGCTGATCTGCAGTAACCAGCGCGCCAGCTCTGCTGTGGGACTTCTGCCTGGCAGAGGGACGCCCTCACCAACCCCTAGGAGAGATCACACACCCCTGCACAGGGCAGGAGCCTACCAGCCTCTCTTTGGCGACCTCTGCTCCAGGAATCCTCTAGGCTGAGCCTTTGGATGTGCAAGGCCTCCCCAATATGAGATCACTTGGGGCAAGGCACATTAGGGCTCCAAAGTCACTCAGGAGCAGGCAGGCCCCAGAAATCGGTGCCAGGGGAATCCTGGCAATCCAGGGGGGGCAGAAATAGCTTTGCAGGCTCACAGGAGGTCCAACCAACAGCCAGTGGCAGCAGGACCAACTAACACCAGAGGTATCCAGATGGCAAAAGGCAAACGTAGGAATGTTACTAACAGAAATCAAAGTAATGTGGAACCATCCGAACCCAACTCTCCAAAAGCAGCAAGTCCTGGATACCCCACCACACCCGAAAGAAAAGATCTGGATTTAAAATCACTTCTCATGATGCTATTAGAGGATCACAAGAAGGACACAAATAAATCTCATAAAGAGTTACAGGAGACCATGAATCAACGGTTAGAAGCCCTTACAAAGGAAACACAAAAATCGCTTAGAGAAATGCGGGAGAACATGGATCAAAAGATGGAGGCGCACAAGGAGACAACACAAAAATCGCTTAACGAGATGAATCAACGGGTAGATGCACTCACAAAGGAATCACAAAATTTGCATAAAGAAATGCAGAAGAATATGGGTCAACAGATGGATGCCCATAAGGAGGCAACACAAAAATTGCTTAAAGAAATGAATCAACAGTTAGATGCCCTTACAAAGGAAACACGAGAACTGCTTAAAGAAATGCAGGAGACGATGGATCAACAGATGGAATCCCATGAGGAGGAAACACAAAAATCGCTCAGAGAAATGCAGGAGAACGTGGGTCATCAGGAAGAAATCCTGAAAGAGGTAATGCAAAAATACCTTAAAGAAATACAGGAAAATACAAACAAACAAGTGAAGGATCTCAGCAAATCCATCCAGGAACTAAAAAAGGAAGTAGAAACAACTAAGAAATCACAAAGGGAGACAACTTTGGAGATAGAAAACCTTGGGAAGAAATCAGGAGTCATAGATGCAAACAACAATAAAATACAAGAGATGGAAGAAAGAATCTCAGGTGCTGAAGATTTCCATAGAAAGCATCGACTCAACAGGTAAAGAAAATGCAAAATGCAAAAAACGTGTAACCCAAAACATCCAGGAAATCCAGGACACAATGAGAAGACCAAACCTAAGGATTATAGGTATAGATGAGAGTGAAGATTTGCAACTTAAAGGGCCAGTAAACATCTTCAACAAAATTATGGAGGAAAACTTCCCTAACTTAAAGAGAGAGATGCCGATGAACATACAAGAAGCCTACAGAACTCCAAACAGACTGGACCAGAACAGAAATACCTCCCGTCACATAATAATCAAAACACCGAATGTTCTAAACAAAGAAAGAATACTAAATGCAGTAAGAGAAAAGGGCCAAGTAACATACAAAGGAAGACCTATCCGAATCACATCAGACTTCTCACAAGAGACTATGAAAGCCAGAAGATCCTGGGCAGATCTCATGCAGACACTAAGACAGCACAAATGCCAGCCTAGACTACTATACCCAGCAAAACTCTCAATCACCATAGATGGAAAGACCAAGATATTCCATGATAAAACCAAATTTTCACAATATCTTTCCACAAATCCAGCCCTGCAATGGATAATAGGTGGAAACCTCCAATACAGGGAGAGAAACAACACCCTGGAAAAAATGAGATAATAACCTTCTTGAATCAAACCCAAAAGTAGATAACCACACAAACATAAAGATAGCGTCAAGAATGGCAGATGGCAATAATCACTATGCCTTAATCTCTCTTAATATCAATGGTCTCAATTCCCCAATTAAAAGACATAGACTAGCAGACTGGATACATAAACAGGACCCAGCATTTTGCTGCTTGCAGGAAACGCACCTCAGTGTCAAAGACAAACACTACCTCAGAGTAAAAGGCTGGAAAACAATTTTACAAGCAAATGGCCCCAAGAAACGAGGTGGAGTAGCCATCCTAATATCAGATAAAATTGATTTTTAACCTAAAGTCATCAAAAAAGACACAGAAGGACACTACATACTGATCAAGGGAAAAATCCACCATCAAGAACTCTCAGTTCTGAATATCTATGCTCCAAATGCAAGGGCACCCTCATTTGTAAAAGAAACTTTACTAAAACTCAAAGCACACATCGCACCGCACACAATAATAGTGGGTGACTTCAACACCCAACTCTCTGAAATAGATCATTCAGGAAAGCAGAAACTAAACAGGGACACAGTGAATCTAATTGAAGCCTTGGACTAAATGGAACTAACAGATATATATAGAACATTTCATCCTAGAGCAAAAGAATACACCTTCTTCTTAACCCCTCATGGTACCTTCTCCATAATCTACCATATAATTGGTCACAAATCAGACCTCAACAGATATAAGAAGATAGAACTAATCCCATGCTTTCTATCAGATCACTATGGAATAAAGGTGGTCTTCAATGGCCACAAAAACAAGAGAAAACACAATATACATGGAGGATGAACAATGCTCTACTCAATGATAATTTGGTCAAGGTGGAAATAAAGAAAGAAATCAAAGACTTTTTGAAATTTAATGAAAATGAAGGCACAACATACCCTAATTTATGGGACACAATGAAAGCAGTGCTAAGAGGAAATTTCACAGCCCTGAGTGCCACCAAAAAGAAACGGGAGACAGCATACACTAGCAGCTTAATGGCACACTTGAAAGCCCAGGAACAAAAAGAAGCAAATACACCAAAGAGGAGTAGAAGGAAAGAAATCATCAAACTCAGGGCTGAAAACAATCAAGTAGAAACAAATAAAACCATACAAAGAATCAACAAAACGAGGAGTTGGTTCTTTGAGAAAATCAACAAGATAGATAAGCCCTTAGCCAGACTAGCCAGAGGGCACAGAAACAGTATCCAAATTAATAAAATCAGAAACGAAAAGGGAGAGATAACAACAGAAACTGAGGAAATTCAAAAAATCATCAAATCCTACTATAAAAGCCTGTATTCAACACAACTAGAAAATCTCGAGGAGAGGATCCGGCTATACCACTCCTGGGCATATACCCAGATGCTTTACCTGCATGCAATAAGGACACATGCTCCACTATGTTCATAGCAGCCTTATTTATAATAGCCAGAAGCTGGAAAGAACCCAGATGTCCCTCAACGGAGGAATGGATTCAGAAGATTTGGTATATCTACACAATGGAATACTACTCTGCAATTAAAAACAATGAATTCACGAAATTCCTAGGCAAATGGTCAGATCTTGAAAATATCATCCTTAGTGAGGTAACCCAATCACAAAAGATCACACATGGTATGCAGTCACTGATAAGGGGATATTGACCCAGAATCTCAGAATACCCTAGACACAATCAGCATATCAATAGATTTCTAAAAAGATGGAAGGAGAGACCCCTGGTCCTGGAAAGACTGGATGTAGGGGAACGCCAGGACAGAGTAATGAGAGGGGGTTGAACGGAGAAAAGAGGGAGGGAAGGGGGCTTATGGGACTTTCGGGGAGGGAGGAAACGGGAAAGGGGAAGTGATTTGGAATGTAAATTAAAAAAATAAAATAAAATTAAATTAAAAAAAAAAAAAAAAAAAACTGCATGGTATTGGTACAGTAACAGACATGTAGATCAATGGAACAGAATTGAAGACCCAGAAATGAATCCACACTCCTATGGTCACTTGATCTTTGATAAAGGAGCTAAATCCATCCAGTGGAAAAAAGATAGCCTTTTCAACAAATGGTGCTGGCTCAACTGGAGGTCAACATGCAGATTGACCCATTCTTATCTCCTTGCACTAAGCTCAATTCCAAGTGGATCAATGACCTCCACATAAAACCAGACACACTGAAACTAATAGAAAGGAAACTAGGGAATAACCTTGAACATATGGGCACAGGGGAGAATTTCCTGAATAGAACTCGAATAGCTTATGCTCTAAGATCAAGAATTGACAAATGGGACCTCATTAAATTACAAAGTTTTTGCAAGGCAAAAGACACTGTCAAAAAGACAAAGCGGCAACCAACTAACTGGGAAAAGATCTTTACCAACCCTACATCCGACAGAGGGCTAATATCCAATATATACAAAGAACTCAAGTAGTTAAACTCCAGAGAAGCAAGTAACCCTATTAAAAAATGGGGTACAGAGCTAAACAAAGTGTTCTCACCTGAAGAATATCTAGTGGCTGAGAAGCACCTAAAGAGATGTTCATCATCCTTAGTAATTAGGGAAACGCAAATCAAAACAACCCTGAGATTCCATCTCACACCAGTCAGAATGGCTAAGATAAAAAACACAAGAGACAGCAGTTGTTGGCGAGGATGTGAAGAAAGAGGAACACTCCTCCACTGCTGGTGGAATTGCAAGCTGGTACAACCACTCTGGAAAGCAGTCTGGCGGTTCCTCAGAAAACTGGGCATGACACTCCCGGAGGATCCGGCTATACCACTCCTGGGCATATACCCAGAGGCTTTACTTGCATGCAATAAGGACACATGCTCCACTATGTTTATAGCAGCCTTATTTATAATAGCCAGAAGCTGGAAAGAACCCAGATGTCCCTCAACGGAGGAATGGATTCAGAAGATGTGGTATATTTACACAATGGAATACTACTCTGCAATTAAAAACCATGAATTCACGAAATTCCTAGGCAAATGGTCAGAACTTGAAAATATCATCCTTAGTGAGGTAACCCAATCACAAAAGAACACACATGATATGCAGTCACTGATAAGGGGATATTAACCCAGAATCTCGGAATACACTAGACACAATTCGCATATCAATAGATTTCCAAGAAGATGGAAGGAGAGACCCCTGGTCCTGGAAAGACTGGATGTAGGGGAATGCCAGGACAGAGAAGCGAGAGGGGGTTGAATGGGGAAAAGAGGGAGGGAAGGGAAGGGGGCTTATGGGACTTTCGGGGAGGGAGGAAACGGGAAAGGGGAAATCATTTGGTATGTAAATAAAAAAAACTTAGAAAAAAAAGAAGAAATAGAATTACTCAGTAGTAGACATACATAAAATCAATAAAAATAAAAGTATAAAGACTTACAGTAATTTCGAAACCCTCTTTTATAAAAAAAATTATAGACTTAATGTACACTACTATTTGAGCAAACTTATTTAAGCCCATTTACATGAATAAGGAAGAGAGGGATAAAGAGTGCAATTGACTGACATGGTGGATATTGAGATTTAGAAGGCATTTGCATTTAATTAATGGTTTTCCTGCTTCAATATTGTAAGCCACACATGTTCATGAGAATATAAAAGATCGTATCAAATGAGTAGTAGAATTGCTCTTCTGTAGCTTCAAATAAGTTTTTCTTTATTTGCACTTTCAATAAGGGGATGTTGATCAATATTGATATGAAGGTCTGTCTGCCATTCTTTCACACTCTCTCTCTCTCTCTCTCTCTCTCTTTGTGAGACATGGTCTTAACTTAGTCCCACTGTACTGGAACTCACTATGTCGAACAAGCTGGCGACCATGCTCCCTTACCAGAAAACATGCACAATAAACAAACAACAAGCAAGTAAGCAAGTGTAAAACAGAACTAGAAGATAGTTGGACAAAAATGTCCCATCAAACAGAGACTTGGGAAACAGGAAAAAGAAGAAAAGGAGGAATCAGTTGAAGATTTGGGAATCAGGAAGATCTTGATCAAAATAAACAGTTCATCAGATACCCTCAGCAGACTTGACCTGGAAGAAAGAGTGAGCAAACCAGAAGACAGAGGGAGGAATAGTGCAAGCTGAGAGGAAGGAAGAGCCAAGGACAATGGAGGAAGGGTGGAGGCAGGAAGTGCTACTAGAAACGTACAAGTCAGGAATCTACAGGGAAGTGACAGGAAGGAGTGAGGGAATTGCTTTTAGAAATAATGGCTGAAGATGTTTCAAATTTCTTTGAAAATAATAATCTATACATCTCAGAAGTCCTACCAACTTTCACCATAAAGAGTGTAAGAGCTAGAGGTTGTAGATGTCTTCTGGGCCCAAATGCACACAGAGGTTCACAGTGGAGTGACAACTTATGTGAGACATGTGTAAGTGGAGGCTCGGCACAAGCAGCAGAGGAAGTGAGTACGAAGTCTCACTGCTAGCCTCTAGCTGGAAAGCTGTTGGCAAGTGTTAGCCACTGGGAAAGGAAGGGTTGGTTTTATTTAAGAGTGTAGTCTCTTTAACTTGATCACAGTCCAGTGAATGCCATGCACTGGCATATTTGGGAACACAAGTTAAATTAACTTGGTGGGTGAGGAAGGAAGGAAGGAAGGAAGGAAGGAAGGAAGGAAGGAAGGAAGGAAGGAAGGAAAAGAAAAAAGTAACAAAAATGAAAATGAAAGATAAAAATAAAGTGAATGAAAATTTTCATTGCAATTGAAAAATAAAAATCTTAGAAATAAAAATAAACAAAATGAGCAAAAGCAAATTACAGGCACTAACTTTAAAAGTTTTACTATGAAATAAAAATTCCAAGCTAGACCAGGAAGTCAGAAAAGGAGCCTCCAGGGATCATCTTTGCTCCAGTGACCAGGTAGTTGGGACCGCCAGGCTCAGAGACAGACAGGCATAATATCGCTTCGGTTTCAGGCAGCTTGTGTGTAACCTGCTCCCAGGTGCTGGGCTGATCTGCAGTAACCAGCGCGCCAGTTCCGCGGTGGGACCTTCTGCCTGGTGGCGGGACCCCGCGCAGGGAGGGAGCCTGCCAGCTTCCCTTCCGCGACCTCTGTTCCCGCGGACTGCGCTGGAGAGACCGGTACCCAGGCTCTCCCCCCGATATAACATCACTTGGGACACGGCCTGTTGGGGCTTCTGTCTGTGCCCGAGGGCGGGTTGGCGCTGTGGTCGTCTGGGTGCCAGATCGGCGGGCCATCGTGACCACAGGGTGAGCGGCGCCACGGAGACTGCCCTCCGCCATCTTTGCTCCAGTGACCAGGTAGTTGGGACCGCCAGGCTCAGAGACAGACAGGCATAATATCGCTTCGGTTTCAGGCAGCTTGTGTGTAACCTGCTCCCAGGTGCTGGGCTGATCTGCAGTAACCAGCGCGCCAGTTCCGCGGTGGGACCTTCTGCCTGGTGGCGGGACCCCGCGCAGGGAGGGAGCCCGCCAGCTTCCCTTCCGCGACCTCTGTTCCCGCGGACTGCGCTGGAGAGACCGGTACCCAGGCTCTCCCCCCCCCCCCGATATAACATCACTTGGGACACGGCCTGTTGGGGCTTCCGTCTGTGCCCGAGGGCGGGTTGGCGCTGTGGTCGTCTGGGTGCCAGATCGGCGGGCCATCGTGACCACAGGGTGAGCGGCGCCACGGAGACTGCCCTCCGCCATCTTTGCTCCAGTGACCAGGTAGTTGGGACCGCCAGGCTCAGAGACAGACAGGCATAATATCGCTTCGGTTTCAGGCAGCTTGTGTGTAACCTGCTCCCAGGTGCTGGGCTGATCTGCAGTAACCAGCACGCCAGTTCCGCGGTGGGACCTTCTGCCTGGTGGAGGGACCCCGCGCAGGGAGGGAGCCTGCCAGCTTCCCTTCCGCGACCTCTGTTCCCGCGGACTGCGCTGGAGAGACCGGTACCCAGGCTCTCCCCCCAATATAACATCACTTGGGACACGGCCTGTTGGGGCTTCCTTCTGTGCCCGAGGGCGGGTTGGCGCTGTGGTCGTCTGGGTGCCAGATCGGCGGGCCATCGTGACCACAGGGTGAGCAGCGCCACGGAGAGTGCCCTCCGCCATCTTTGCTCCAGTGACCAGGTAGTTGGGACCACCAGGCTCAGAGACAGACAGGCATAATATCGCTTCGGGTTCAGGCAGCTTGTGTGTAACCTGCTCCCAGGTGCTGGGCTGATCTGCAGTGACCAGCGCGCCAGATCTGCTGTGGGACTTCTGCCTGGCAGAGGGACGCCCCCTCCCCCCCCCAGGAGAGATCACACACCCCTGCACAGGGCAGGAGCCTGCCAGCCTCCCTTTGGCGACCTCTGCTCCAGGAATCCACTAGGCTGAGCCTTTAGATGTGCAAGGCCTCCCCAATATAAGATCACTTGGGGCAAAGCACATTAGGGCTCCAAAGTCACTCAGGAGCAGGCAGGCCCCAGAAATCGGTGCCAGGGGAATCCTGGTAATCCAGGGGGGGCAGAAATAGCTTTGCAAGCTCACAGGAGGTCCAACCAACAGCCAGTGGCAGCAGGACCAACTAACACCAGAGGTATCCAGATGGCAAAAGGCAAACGTAGGAATGTTACTAACAGTAATCAAAGTAATGTGGGACCATCCGAACCCAACTCTCCAACAGCAGCAAGTCCTGGATACCCCACCACACCCGAAAGACAAGATCTGGATTTAAAATCACTTCTCATGATGCTATTAGAGGATCACAAGAAGGACACAAATAAATCTCATAAAGAGTTACAGGAGACCATGAATCAACGGTTAGAAGCCCTTACAAAGGAAACACAAAAATCGCTTAGAGAAATGCGGGAGAACATGGATCAAAAGATGGAGGCGCACAAGGAGACAACACAAAAATCACTTAACGAGATGAATCAACGGGTAGATGCACTCACAAAGGAATCACAAAATTTGCATAAAGAAATGCAGAAGAATATGGGTCAACAGACGGATGCCCATAAGGAGGCAACACAAAAATTGCTTAAAGAAATGAATCAACGGTTAGATGCCCTTACAAAGGAAACACGAGAACTGCTTAAAGAAATGCAGGAGACGATGGATCAACAGATGGAATCCCATGAGGAGGAAACACAAAAATCGCTCAGAGAAATGCAGGAGAACGTGGGTCATCAGGAAGAAATCCTGAAAGAGGTAATGCAAAAATACCTTAAAGAAATACAGGAAAATACAAACAAACAAGTGAAGGATCTCAGCAAATCCATCCAGGAACTAAAAAAGGAAGTAGAAACAACTAAGAAATCACAAAGGGAGACAACTTTGGAGATAGAAAACCTTGGGAAGAAATCAGGAGTCATAGATGCAAACATCAACAATAGAATACAAGAGATGGAAGAAAGAATCTCAGGTGCTGAAGATTCCATAGAAAGCATCGACTCAACAGTCAAAGAAAATGCAAAATGCAAAAAACGCGTAACCCAAAACATCCAGGAAATCCAGGACACAATGAGAAGACCAAACCTAAGGATTATAGGTATAGATGAGAGTGAAGATTTGCAACTTAAAGGGCCAGTAAACATCTTCAACAAAATTATGGAGGAAAACTTCCCTAACTTAAAGAGAGAGATGCCGATGAACATACAAGAAGCCTACAGAACTCCAAACAGACTGGACCAGAACAGAAATACCTCCCGTCACATAATAATCAAAACACCGAATGTTCTAAACAAAGAAAGAATACTAAATGCAGTAAGAGAAAAGGGCCAAGTAACATACAAAGGAAGACCTATCCGAATCACATCAGACTTCTCACCAGAGACTATGAAAGCCAGAAGATCCTGGGCAGATCTCATGCAGACACTAAGACAGCACAAATGCCAGCCTAGACTACTATACCCAGCAAAACTCTCAATCACCATAGATGGAGAGACCAAGATATTCCATGATAAAACCAAATTTTCACAATATCTTTCCACAAATCCAGCCCTGCAACGGATAATAGGTGGAAACCTCCAATACAGGGAGAGAAACAACACCCTGGAAAAAATGAGATAATAACCTTCTTGAATCAAACCCAAAAGTAGATAACCACTCAAACATAAAGATAGCGTCAAGAATGGCAGATGGCAATAATCACTATGCCTTAATCTCTCTTAATATCAATGGTCTCAACTCCCCAATTAAAAGACATAGACTAGCAGACTGGATACGTAAACAGGACCCAGCTTTTTGCTGCATGCAGGAAACGCACCTCAGTGTCAAAGACAAACACTACCTCAGAGTAAAAGGCTGGAAAACAATTTTACAAGCAAATGGCCCCAAGAAACGAGGTGGAGTAGCCATCCTAATATCGGATAAAATTGATTTTCAACCCAAAGTCATCAAAAAAGACACAGAAGGACACTACATACTGATCAAGGGAAAAATCCACCATCAAGAACTCTCAATCCTGAATATCTATGCTCCAAATGCAAGGGCACCCTCATTCGTAAAAGAAACTTTACTAAAACTCAAAGCACACATCGCACCGCACACAATAATAGTGGGTGACTTCAACACCCCGCTCTCTGAAATGGATCGTTCAGGAAAGCAGAAACTAAACAGGGACACAGTGAATCTAATTGAAGCCTTGGACCAAATGGAACTAACTGATATATATAGAACATTTCATCCTAGAGCTAAAGAATACACCTTCTTCTCAGCTCCTCATGGTACCTTCTCCAAAATTGACCATATAATTGGTCACAAATCAGACCTCAACAGATACAAGAAGATAGAAATAATCCCATGCCTCCTATCAGATCACTATGGAATAAGGGTGGTCTTCAATGGCAACAAAAACAAAAGAAAACCCACGTACACATGGAGGCTGAACAATGCTCTACTCAATGATAACTTGGTCAAGGTGGAAATAAAGAAAGAAATCAAAGACTTTTTGAAAGTTAATGAAAATGAAGGCACAACATACCCTAACTTATGGGACACAATGAAAGCAGTGCTAAGAGGAAAATTCATAGCCCTGAGTGCCGCCAAAAAGAAACGGGAGACAGCATACACTAACAGCTTAATGGCACACCTGAAAGCCCTGGAACAAAAAGAAGCAAATACACCAAAGAGGAGTAGAAGGCAGGAAATCATCAAACTCAGGGCTGAAATCAATCAAGTAGAAACAAATAAAACCATACAAAGAATCAACAAAACGAGGAGTTGGTTCTTTGAGAAAATCAACAAGATAGATAAGCCCTTAGCCAGACTAACCAGAGGGCACAGAGATAGTATCCAAATTAATAAAATCAGAAACGAAAAGGGAGAGATAACAACAGAAACTGAGGAAATTCAAAAAATCATCAGATCCTACTACAAAAACCTGTATTCAACACAACTAGAAAATCTTGAGGAAATGGACAATTTCCTTGACAGATACCAAGTACCAAAATTAAATCAGGATCAAATAGACCATCTAAACCGTCCTATAACCCCTGAAGAAATAGAAGTTGTCATTGGAAGTCTTCCAACCAAAAAAAGCACAGGTCCAGATGGTTTTAGTGCAGAATTCTATCAGACCTTCAAAGAAGACCTAACACCAATACTCTTCAAACTGTTCCACAAAATAGAAACAGAAGGAACACTACCCAACTCGTTCTATGAAGCCACAATTACACTAATACCAAAAGCACACAAAGATCCGACAAAGAAAGAGAATCTCAGGCCAATCTCTCTTATGAATATCGATGCAAAAATACTCAATAAAATTCTTGCCAACCGAATCCAAGAACACATCAAAACGATCATTCACCACGATCAAGTAGGCTTCATCCCAGGGATGCAGGGATGGTTCAATATAAGGAAATCCATCAATGTAATCCACTACATAAACAATCTCAAAGAAAAAAACCACATGGTCATCTCATTAGATGCTGAGAAAGCATTTGACAAAATTCAGCATCCTTTCATGCTAAAGGTCTTGGAAAGATCAGGAATTCAAGGCCCATATCTAAACATAGTAAAAGCAATTTACAGCAAACCAGTAGCCAGCATCAATCTAAACGGAGAGAAACTTGAAGCAATCCCACTAAATCAGGGACTAGACAAGGCTGCCCCTCTCTCTCCATATCTTTTCAATATAGTACTTGAAGTTCTAGCTAGAGCAATTAGACAAGAAAAAGAGGTCAAAGGGATACAAATTGGAAAGGAAGAAGTCAAACTATCACTATTTGCAGACGATATGATAGTATACATAAGCGACCCAAAGAACTCCACCAGAGAACTCCTACAGCTGATAAACGACTTCAGCAAAGTGGCCGGATATAAAATCAACTCAAGCAAGTCAGAAGCCTTCCTATACTCAAAGGATAAGCAGGCTGAGAAAGAAGTAAGAGAAATAATACCCTTTACGATAGCCACAAACCATATTAAGTATCTTGGCGTGACGCTAACCAAACAAGTGAAAGATCTGTATGACAAGAACTTCAAGTCTCTGAAGAAAGAAATTGAAGAAGACCTCGGAAGATGGAAAAATCTGCCATGCTCATGGATTGGCAGGATTAATATAGTAAAAATGAGCATCTTACCAAAAGTAATACACAGATTCAATGCAATCCCCATCAAAATCCCAACTCAATTCTTCATAGAGTTAGAAAGAGCAATTCAAAAATTCATCTGGAATAACAGAAAACCCAGAATAGCTAAAACTATTCTCAAGAGTAAAAGAACCTCTGGGGGAATCAGTATCCCGGACCTCAAGCTGTACTACAGAGCAATAGTGTTAAAAACTGCATGGTATTGGTACAGTAACAGACATGTAGATCAATGGAACAGAATTGAAGACCCCAGAAATGAATCCACACTCCTATGGTCACTTGATCTTTTGACAAAGGAGCTAAAACCATCCAGTGGAAAAAAGATAGCCTTTTCAACAAATGGTGCTGGCTCAGCTGGAGGTCAACATGCAGAAGAATGCAAATTGACCCATCCTTATCTCCTTGCACTAAGCTCAATTCTAAGTGGATCAAAGATCTCCACATAAAACCAGACACACTGAAACTAATAGAAGGGAAACTAGGGAAGAACCTTGAACATATGGGCACAGGGGAGAATTTCCTGAACAGAACTCCAATAGCTTATACTCTAAGATCAAGAATAGACAAATGGGACCTCATTAAATTACAAAGTTTTTGCAAGGCAAAAGACACTGTCAAAAAGACAAAGCGGCAACCAACTAACTGGGAAATGATCTTTACCAACCTTACATCCGACAGAGGGCTAATATCCAAGATATACAAAGAACTCAAGAAGTTAAACTCCAGAGAGGCAAGTAACCCTATTAAAAAATGGGGTACAGAGCTAAACAAAGAGTTCTCACCTGAAGAATATCTAATGGCTGAGAAGCACCTAAAGAGATGTTCATCATCCTTAGTCATTAGGGAAATGCAAATCAAAACAACCCTGAGATTCCATCTCACACCAGTCAGGATGGCTAAGATCAAAAACACAGGAGACAGCAGTTGTTGGCGAGGATGTGGAGAAAGAGGAACACTCCTCCACTGCTGGTGGAATTGCAGGCTGGTACAACCACTCTGGAAAGCAGTCTGGCGGCTCCTCAGAAAACTGGGCATGACACTTCCGGAGGATCCGGCTATACCACTCCTGGGCATATACCCAGAGACTTTACCTGCATGCAATAAGGACACATGCTCCACTATATTCATAGCAGCCTTATTTATAATAGCCAGAAGCTGGAAAGAACCCAGATGTCCCTCAACGGAGGAATGGATTCAGAAGATGTGGTATATTTACACAATGGAATACTACTCTGCAATTAAAAACAATGAATTCACGAAAATTCCTAGGCAAATGGTCAGAACTTGAAAATATCATCCTTAGTGAGGTAACCCAATCACAAAAGATCACCCATGGTATGAAGTCACTGATAAGGGGATATTGACCCAGAATCTCAGAAGACCCTAGACACAATCAGCATATCAATAGATTTCTAAAAAGATGGAAGGAGAGACCCCTGGTCCTGGAAAGACTGGATGTAGGGGAACGCCAGGACAGAGTAATGAGAGGGGGTTGAACGGAGAAAAGAGGGAGGGAAGGGGGCTTATGACCTTT
>BTHU01000118.1:0-25467 GCA_036184795.1 Tokudaia tokunoshimensis
AAATGGTCACTTGATCTTTGACAAAGGAGTTAAAACCATCCAGGTGGAAAAAAGATAGCCTTTTCACCAATGGTGCTGGCTCAGCTGGAGGTCAACATGCAGAAGAATGCAAATTGACCCATTCTTTTTTTTTTTTTTTTTTTTTTTTCAGTGTGCTTTTGAATTTATTTCTCAACTGTCTTTGTTTCTACTGCAAGGCTCTTGCCTCTCTTTCCAGTCCTAAAACAAGAAAAACAAACACAGTAGCTGTCGAAGGCGAAGCGCGTCTTTGTCTTTTCCAGTGAACATTCTTTGACAGTCTCATTGTATTCATAATTTGCTCAGGACACTGATCACCACTCACCAGAGCAGATATTCCAAGAAGTCAGGTTTAAAAAGCATCTGTATGCATTCTTGAAATAATTTGGCAACAGTAAAGTTACAATTAAAACCTTTTAGACATTGTTTAAATGGAAAATTGAAAACTGCATTACAGTACAAACCAGAATATATTTTTTTAGCATATATGATGATCTTTTTAAGAAGTTTTTACTGTTATGTTTTATACATTCTTAGTATTGAATGATATTTAAAATAGTTCTTGCAGAGCTGGCTGGGTTATTTTATTATAAATTTACATTCATCATTCATGTAATTTTTACAGTTTTTTCATTTTTGTTTGAGTATGTACACTCTTTCCTATTTTTTTTTTTATACAAAGGTTCTTTTTTGTTTTTATTTTATTTTTTAATTTACATTCCAAATCACTTCCCCTTTCCCGTTTCCTCCCTCCCCGAAAGTCCCATAAGCCCCCTTCCCTTGAGAGGGGTTGAACGGACCCTTCTTATCTCCTTGCACTAAGCTCAATTCCAAGTGGATCAAGGACCTCCACATAAAACCAGACACACTGAAACTAATAGAAAGGAAACTATGGAAGAACCTTGAACATATGGGCACAGGGGAGAATTTCCTGAATAGAACTCCAATAGCTTATGCTCTAAGATCAAGAATGGACAAATGGGACCTCATTAAATTACAAAGTTTTTGCTAGACAAAAGACACTGTCAAAAAGACAAAGTGGCAACCAACTTAACTGGGAAATGATCTTACCAACCCTACCATCCGACAGAGGGCTAAGAACATTTCTTTAAGTGCTTCTTAGCCATTTGAGATTCCTCTGTTGTGAATTCTCTATTTAGTTCTATACTCCATTTTCAATTGGGTTGTTTTGCTTTTGGGAAGTTAGCTTTCTTGAGTTCCTTTTAAGCTACCTGAAGTAAGCTAGGTTAAGTATTGCAATGCCATTCATTTTCTTTTAGATGAAAATATCCAGAACAGGCAAATTCAAAACATATAAATATAGTAAGAACCTATCAGTTACTATGTAATGGGGCACAGCTTTTGTATTTTGTGACATGGGAACAAATATTCATTTGAAAGTTTTAAGAAGAGTCATATTTCTACAACTTTACAATGCAATTAATATTATTGACTTAATACTTAAATTTCCTTAAATGCATTTTATGTAATCATATTAAAAATTGGAAAAACAGCAATCTTATTGACAAAACCAAAATGACAGAAGGCTGATAAGATGTTAAAAAGACATCATGAAATTCACAGCAAATGGATGGAACTTGTGAATATCATCCTGAGTAGGTGACTCAGTCACAAAGGAACAAACACGGTATGTACTCACGGATAAGTGGATATTAGCCCAAATGTTCAGAATACCCAAAATTCAATTCCCAGACCATATGAAGCCTAAGAAGAAGGAATACCAAATGTGGATGTTTCAGTGCCTTTTAGAAGGGTGAACAAAATACTCACAGGAGGAATTATGGGAGACAAAATATGGAGCAGAGACTGAAGGAAAGGCCATCCAGAAACTGCCTGCCTGAGGTTTCATCCCATATACAGCCACCGAACCTGTACATTATTCTGGATGCCTGGAAGTGCTTGCTGATAGAAAACTGATATGGCTGTCACCTGAGAGGCTCTGCCAGTTACTGACAAAGAGGAGGACGCTCGCAGTCAACCATTGGGCTGATCTCAAGGGTCCCCAGATGTAGGAGATAGAGAAGGGACTGAAGGGAGCTGAGGGGTGTTTGTAGCCCCATGAGGGAGTAACAGTTGTCAACAGGCCAGATGCCCTGGAGTTCCTGGGGACTGGACCACCAACCAAAGAAATACACATGGAGTAACCCATGGCACTGGTCACAGCGCTCGCCATCTTCTGTGGCTGAAGATGGCCTTGTTGAGCATCAGTGGAAGGAGAGGCTCTTGGGCCTGAGGGTGTTTGATGCCCCAGTATAGGGGAATACCAGGGCAGGAGGATGGGAGTGGGGTGGGTGGGTGAGCACCCTCATAGAGTCAGGGGAAAGGAGGGATGGGATAGGGGGTTTCTGAAGGGGAGACCTGGAAAAGGGGAAACATTTGAAATGTAAATAAACAAAATATCCAAGGGAAAAAAAGTACACAATAAGAACAACAAAACCCCAAAATACAACCAAAAAATATTAGCAGTTTTCAGGACAAGTAAAAAAGAAGAGTGTTGTGTGAATGTAATGAAGTTACTTAGGTAACTTGGGTCAATGCTTTCAGAGTGATCAAATTCAAAATTAGACTAGGTAACTATAATAAATATTAAGTCCTTGTTCTACATGAAAAGAAAACTACAATGAGAAAGTAGGAAATGAAAACTGCTACATCATGAAAGTGGAAATACTTTCCCCATGTTTTCATTTGATTGACTCTAAAATAGTTCTATAAAGCTGTAAGGAGAGGGAGGATAAAGGAAGCTCAGGAAAGATTATTTTCAACACTCATTTATTAATATTTCTCAGCATCATCTAGGCTTAGTCCTTTTGGCATTTCCTCATATTGCTGATATGGGTCCTTCTCATGCCTCATTTTCATAAACAAGACATGAAATATGCCACATTATACTAACAACAGGGTTTGGAGACACACCATATAGAAGAGCTCACATTTCAAATATTAGTACAAGGAGCTTCTTCCTGAATTGTGTAAATTTCCAGTTCTGCTAAGGAACAGCTGGGATCATGTGCCCTTGATACCAAAAGGCCTTCCAAAAGGAGACAATATGCATGGACTATAATGTACAGTCCATTCCTTGTTGTAATACAACCAGGGAAAATGAGCTGATATTCTACTTCACACATCACGTGGGTTTTCAGTATGTTTCACAAATTGAATGAATAATGCCATAGTAGAGGGGAAAAATTATTTGTCAGAAAACAAAGGATGATAGAGAGAAGGAATAATTGACACAGAATGTCATATGATATCATCAGTAAAGCTCCAGAGCTGGAGTTTTGAGATAATTCCAAACAAAACCCCTAACATTGGTTTGGAAAGTTTGTATAATCTGTGTTCTACTTTTATAGCATTCCAATGAATGGTCTTCTAAATTATAAACACTTTCTTGAAACTGAAGTCCCTGCAAATTGGCAACAATTGCAGCTTAAATGGATGGAAGAAAATCTGACTAATATTTGAAGAGGAGATATTAAATAATAAATGAGCCATAGAATACTTCATTGTATACAGCATACTTGTGATATGACTGAGGACTCATCTACATAATGACATTATCCTTGTAATTTGAGCTATAATAATTAAATATGGCATTGGGAAGCTGGAGTCTTTAATCAAATATCCATTTCGTCTAGGTGTCCCTGGTGATGTATGTCTGTACTCTCAGCACTCAGGAGGCTGAGGCAGGAAGATTGAAGAGTTTGATGTCAGTCTGGGCTACAGAGTGAAACACTGTCTGAAAAAGTAAATATTGTGCCCTCCCCCCGCCCCCCCCCCCCCCCCCCCCCCCGCAGCCTGTGAGCTGGGAATTCCAGTGCTAGTCATAATCCTGCTTCACATAGGTGGAGTGCTCAGACCAAGGTGAAGCCCTTGTTCTCCAAGGACCTGGTGCTTCCTGAGAGGCACTAGCTGCCACCTGACACCAGACACCTGCAGAGCAAGCAAACCAATTCTGCAGACCTGTTTCCAGCCTTTTGGCTCCATGTTTCTCTTCGTTGCCTTCCCATATATCCCCAGAGCTTCCTTTCCAGGTAACCCGGTTCGAATGTAGCTGCGGCGGCTTCAAAATATGTTTAGTTTTGTGTTTTGTTTGGCTTTTTCTAGACAGATTTTCCAGGTAGTATAAAAAGCAATGTGTTTGTCATTCAATTATATTTTGTTTCCCACCTCAACTGTACCCCCATTCCCTTTGTCTCCTTGTTGTCATTTTAGTGAATACAGTGGGCTAGTACGTAAAAATTAAAGTACTAAATTAAAATATAGAAATGAGCACCCTGCTATCACACTATTCCCTTTCTTTCTCTCCTACCTTCAGTGAAGTACTGGAAGGAGCAAGTAAGTGAGTGAAAGGTCCTAATTGTCCCTTCAGTTATTCACTGGTTCACTCAAGATGTGTGGGTAGCTGTGCTGGCCTCTCTGTTTTCTGAGGACACTTGTGAAGAGTGTCCTCTAAGCCCACAGAACTGAGATCACGGAGATTAACAGAGTAATCTGTAATTTAATCCCAAACAGGAGTGCCTTGTCAGGTCCCTTTTTGATACAGCGTGGGCCTAAAAACAAAACTTAAGTGCTCTGTATATTCTATTTTTTTATATACCCATGAGAAGGGTTTCTGAGACATCTCAACTTAAAATTCATCTTGCATCTCAGATTACTCCTCCTGCTTCTCTATAATATTGTCTAGAGAGAGCAGTTTAGAGCCTCAAGGACACCTCATAGAAGAGATGAGCTAAGTTGGGAGGAAGATTGTGTTCTAATAGATCCTTACAGATTTTCAAGTGCTTTTTATTTCTATACTGAATAAGTATTGCTCTCAAAAACAAATATTGTATGATAGTCAAGTTCTAATTCATTAAGACAGCATATTACCAACCTCAAATGCTAACAGTACCTCTATTGTATGCGACCTGGAAATTAAACTCCTGAGACCAAATGATCACCATCTTCAGACTGTTTAGAACCACCAGTTCCCAACAACACAGAGAGTTTTTATTATTTATGAATACCTATGCCTTATAGCTTAGGCTTGTTCCCAACTAGGTCCTATAACTTAATTACCCATTTATTTTTGGTCCATGTTTGTCATGTGGTCTGTTATTTCTCATACAGTCCCTGAGAGTCAGACTTCCATTTGTGTGGTGGGTGGCAAATTCTCTGCACAAATTCTTCACATAGTTCCTATCTTTGCCTTTCCTCTCCTGACCTATAGGACCACCAGTGCTTTATTAAACCAATCAGAAGGTGATGGAGGAGGACTATGATGAAGGTGCTGAACGATTAGAATAACAATACCAAAGTCCCAACAGTACTCAGCACTCTGCTGGACAGAAATCAACATCTGAATACAAAGACAACCTTTACAAGGTACTGAAGGAAGACTATGGAATATAAGTTAAATACAGAAACCTGCTCCCCAGAATGTGGGCAGTGTGCTGTGAGAGGCATCCTGGTTCCTGGTCAGTCACAGGTGATCCTGAGGGACAGAAGGCATTTTGCCATACTCCTGGGCCCCTGGCTTCCTGTCATGTAGCTACAGCCCCCCCCCCCAGCCCCCCCTGTAGAAAGGTCTGTGGCCATCAGTCACTTAGGAGCAGCACCCCAAGTCCTCGCCACAGGTATTCCCAAGCTCTCAGTCCAAGCCAATAGGAAGTACCTGTTGTCAGATCCTGACCCATTCCAAAACTGTATATAAGAATCCTATCTAGAAGGGAATAAACATGTGTGAGAATTACTCAGTCCTCTGAGAGCTTCTGTCATAAAGAGCTGTAACACTGCCATTTAGGAAAGAGATCTGCTCTCCCCAAAATGTCTGCAGCAGCTCCTCCTGCACTCCTTGTAGGCTCAGTCCAGTCCAGCCAGACTCAGTGAAGGCTTAGCATCTTGCAGCCACTGAGGAGACAGAAGTAGGTGGAGGCAGCTGCAGAGATGGTTCCCCCTCCCTGCTCGCACTCTCTCCCCTTTGCCAGAAACCTTGCATCTGGCCTGGCCAGAGATCTCCAGTGGAAAGCCTCTACCAGCCCATACCAGAACTGCTTTTTGTAGCATTAAAATAAGCTGAACATTATTTTTGAAGGGAGAAGTGTATGAAGATAGAGTAGAATATTCTACACATAGGGGAAACATTTCTAATTAAGAAACTTTAAAAGTGTAGGGAAATGCCAGGACAGGGAAGCAGGAGTGGGTGGGTTTGGTAACCAGGGAGGAGGAGGGGAGATGATAGAGGGTTTTTGCAGGAGAAAATGAGTTAAAAGGGAATAACATTTGAAATGTAAATAAAGAAAATATCTAATAAAAAATATAAAGTAGATTAAAATGAGTTTTACACTGTATTTACTAAAAAAAAAGATACTTTAAAAGCGATTGTAGATGTTTTATTTAATACTGGAAAGGTGTTCATAAAGTATTTCTCTTCATCACAAAACAGTAAGGATTTACACAATCCAAGGAAAAAAGAATCTAAAAAAGTTTTTTTGACCTGGTTACTTCTTAAAATGGTCTTCCAAACTCTTGAGTAGAATTATCGAACTCAGTAATGAAATGCTTGAGTTCGTCAATGCAGCGCTCACACTATTTCATGTAAGTTCTGTTGTAGTGAAAAACTGGATAGGCTTTTCTAATGAGGGATCTTTTTCAATCAGCATTTTCACCACCATTGTAAAAGTCTCACAGTCTTGTTGGTAACCTTCTCAATCTCTTTGCTTTTCATAGCAATGGCTTCAGCGGCTCCTAAGCTGGTTGCTTTCATACATTTCTCTGCCATCTGTTGTGTTTGACTTTGGTTCTTCTGTGTGTGTTGACTTGGTTTTTCTGTTGTGTTTGACTTGGGTTCTTCTGCTGTGTTTGACTTGGTTGTTTCTGTTGTGTTTGACTTGGGTTCTTCCTGTCTGCTCAATAAATAAGAGTACCTTGGATTGTGCCTTAAACTTAGAAAATTTCAGCCAAATTATTTTTTTCTGAATTCTCTTGTATTGTTTGTTATCGCGCTTTGGTTTCAGGCCTCATCAAGTTCCTTCTCAGTTACCCTACTGGCTTTGTCTAGCACCTTGGATGAAACTGCAGAACTTGAAGGTAAACTTACCTCTTGAACTTTTCAAAGACTGGAAGGATCTTTCTTTACATCTATTCTGAGAATGATGGAAGGAGCGTGCCCGGCTTCGCTCCTGAGAATACCTTCTACTGGTGATCCTAGAGCTGGATCGGTTAAGTGGGCAGTTCTTACAGCCTGCAGATGATTCTTCGAAAACAGAAACATCCCTGTTAGGGGGAAACCGTTCTCTTGAATAATGGGAAGAATAGAATCTTTTTCTTCTAAATCTCTTTCTCATGCCTTTGTAGTCAGGCTGACGGCTTGTGGGATGATCATCTCTTGCCCATCTGTAGCCAGATTCATGATGATAAATGTGAGATGGGCCACGTCTTCGATTATGAGAAAAACTGTGGCTCTCATCAGGTACTCTGTAATCAACATGACTGTAATATTTACTGTAGCCTCCATCATGTCTGGCTAGCAGAGGTGGTCTCTTGTTTAGTAGGGGTGGTATATTGCCTAGGAGAGGTGGTCTTTTTGGCACATTAACTATTTTATGGTAGCCATCGCTTCGAGGAGGCACTCGTTCTCTTGGATGTCGTTTGTAGTCATATTGTTCCCTGAGACCATGCTTCATTTCTTTGGGATGGCACTACTTTCCACTGCTGTGACGCCGCAGCCACTGCCACCACTGTTTGCTGGTAGAAAGCTTTAAAGAGTGAAACAAATAAATCCTTTAAAGATATGCAGAAATTATACAATTAAGCAGGTGATGGAAATAAATAAAACTGTGCAATACCTAGAAGCAGAAATTGAAGCAGTAAAGAAACACAAACTAGAGAATCCTAGAGATAGAAAACCTAACAAAGATAACAGGAAAAACAGATGCAAGTAACACTAAAATAATACAAGAAAACAGAAGAGAGAACTTCGGGTATAGAAGACAAAATAGATGAAACTTAATACAACAGTCAAAGAAAATGTTAAATCTGGAAACTTCTAGATGTTTAAAAAATCTAGGAAATCAGATACCATGAAAAGACCTGGGCCTAAGATAATAGGAATTTAAGAAGGTGAAGAGTCCCTGCTCCAAGGCTCAGAAAATAATTTCAACAAAATCATAGAAAACTTCTCCAACCCAAAGAAAGAGGTTCCTACAAACCATGTAAGAAGCTTATAGAACACCAATTAGACTGGAGTAGAGAAGAAAATCCTCCCCACTGCATGATAATCAAAACACAACTCTGAAGAACAAAGAAAGGTGAAAAGGCCAGGTAACTTACCATGGTAAGACCTATCAGAATTATGTATGACTTTCCAAAGAGGACTCTAAAAGCTAGAAGGACCTGGAAAGATTTCTTGCAGCTTCTAAAAAGCCCAACTAGACTACTATACAAAAGCAAAATTCTCAATCACCATAGATGGAGAAATCAAGATTTCAAAACAAATTTGAATTAAAAAAAAAATATATCCACAAATCTAGCCCTACAGAAAATACTAAAAGGAAAACTCCACTCCAAGAAGGGATAACTACATCCAAGAAACACATGAAATAAGTGATTCCATACAGCAATAAACAAGTAAAAGCATGTGTGCATGCATGAGTGCTACCCTCAGGATTACACGTGGGGTGCACAAATACACACAAATACACACACACACACACACAAACACACACACACACACACACACTTACCTTCAAAAGCCTATACACCACAAAATCAGAAATATTAATGAAATAGAGGATTTTCTAGAAAGATACCATTAGCAAAAGTTAAGTCAATCTCAGGAAAACTATTTGACCAGCCCTGTAAACTCCTAAAAGAAACAGAAACCGTGATTAAAAGTCACCCAAACCAAAAATTCCAGGGCCAGATGTTTTAGTGCAGAATTGAACCAGAGCGAATACCAATTCTCCTCAAACTATTCCACACACACACACACACACACACACACACACACACACACACACACTACAAAACCAGAAGTAACACTGTCAAATTCATTCTATGAGGGCCATAGTCACAGTTGATACCTAAACCACACAAAGACTCAAGCTAAGAAAGACAAACTTCAGATTGCATTCTTTATGAACATTGAGAATAAATATGCAATAATATACTTGAAAAACTGAATGCAGGAACACATCAAAAACATCATTCATCATGACCAAGTAAGCTTCATCCCAGGGATTAAGGGATGGTTCTATATATAAAAATTTCATCACTGTAATCCACACTAAAAACAAACAAAAAAAGTCACATTAGATCTGAAAAGCCTTTGACAAATTCCAACATTGCTTCATGTTAAAAGTATTATAGAGATCAGGGATACAAGGAACATACATAAACATAATCAAAGCAATATACAGCAAGCCAATAGCAGAGATCAAGCTAAATGGAGAGAGAAACTTAAAGCAATTCCCCTAAAATCCAGGGACAATAACAAGGCCGCCAATTCTCTCTCCATCTATTCAATAAAGTACTTGAAGATCTAGCCAGTGAAGGAGAACAGTTACAGGAGATCAATAGGGACACAAATTGGAAAGGACGAAGTCAATGTATCTCTTATTTGTGGAACAATATGATAGTATACATAAATCATCCCAAAAATTCTACCAAAGAATTCCTACAGTTGGTAAACACCTTCAGCAAAGTGGCTGAATACAAATTAACTCAAAAAAATCAGTATGTCTCCTTTATTTAAATGACAAACATACTGAGAAAGAAATTAGGGAAACACCCTTTACAATAGCCATGAATAATATAAAATATCTTGGTGTAACTCTAACCAAGTAATTAAAAAGTCTGTATGAAAAGAAATTCAAGTCCCTGGAGAAAGAAATAGAAGAAGATATCAGAAGATGGAAAGATCTCCCATGGTCATGGATAGGTAGGATTAACATAATGAAAATGGGTATCTTACCGAAAGCAATCTACAGATTCAGTGCAATCTTCTTCAAAATCACATTTTTTATAGACCTTGAAAAAGCAATTCCCAACTTTATATGGAAAAACAAAACCCCAGGATAGGCAAAACAATCCTGAACAATAAAAGAGCTTCAGGAGGAATCACCACCCCTGACCTCAAGCTGTACTACAGAGCAACACTGGTAAAAACTGCTTGGAAGTGGTACAGAAATCTTTATCAATGGAATTGAACTGAAGAACCAGAAATAAAACCCACATCACTATGGACAGTTGATTTGATAGGTGAATCTAAAAAACCATAAATGAAAAAAAATGAAAGCATCTTCAACAAATGGTTCTTGACTAACTGAATGTCTACATGTAGAAGAATGAAAATAGATCCATACTTATCACCCTGCACAATACTCAAGTCCAAGTGGGTCAAGGACCTCAACATAAGACTGGATACACTAAATCTCATAGAAGAGTAAATGGGAAATACCCTTTGTCTTCATGTGAGTCCTGAACAACTGTAATGGGGGCTATTCCTTAAGCTGTTGCCTGTATGTAGGATATGTTCTAGCTGGGCTGCCTTGTCTGTTTTCAGTGGGAGAGGATGTGCCGAGTCTTCCAGGGATTTGAAGTGCAGGATGTGGGGGGATACCCAGGGAGGATCCATACACTCAGAGGTGAAAGGGAGAGGGTATAGATGGAAACATTGTGGGATGGGGTGACCAGAATTGGGACAGCAAGCAGGATGTAAAGTGAATATATTAAAAAAAAACTATATGAATACAAAGTATTCCAATTCCTTTGAAATTCTACAGCAAGTTGTTACTAATTTTACACTTGATCTTAGCCAAAAGGCCGAGAAGAGATTTGTTACTAATTTTTATACAGTCTTTATAGATTCATTGTATTTTTATTTGAAAACTGGGATTATATTACTCAATAATTTACTTTTATCATTTACTGATAAATTGAACACAATCTTCTGGTTGCATTATTATATTTAGTGATTATATACTTCATGACAGTGTTACTATAGAGAGTAAATTCCTCATAGTAAAATAGTTTGATCAGAAATTTCTGCTTTCATACGTATCTTATCAATTTGTACTAATTCTCTTTTATAAATGGGGCAACAAGAACCATTCTTCTAGTTTGTACTGGTATATTTCTCTAGAATCATGTCTCTAAATTAGAAACAAAAATAGAAGTCCATGTTTAATTGGATATCTAACAAATCAATACCATTTTATGCTTAGCATAATATAGATATGTGTGTTTATGTATGAAAATATTTATAAACTGGATCACTTCAAAAAGATACTACATAGTCTAGTCTTTAGTATATAAAAATATGAACATTCACAAGAATAATTGCAGTTAAACATCCCCATTTCAGAAACAATCATTACAAAATGTGATGGTTAAAATGAAAATGGTCCCCATAGCTCATAGACATTGGCACTATTAGGAGGTATGACCTTGTTGGAGTAGGAGCAGCCTTGTTGAAGAAAGTGTGTCACTGGGTGTGGGCTTTGAGGTTTCAGAACTTCAAGTCAGGCCCAGTGGATCACTGTCTCTTCCTGTTGCCTGCCAATCCATATGTATAACTCTCAGGTACCTTCCTAGCATCATGTCTGCCTGCATGTTGCCATGCACACTGTCCTGATGACAATGGACTAACCTCTGAACTCTAAGTCAGTTCCAAATAAATGTTTTCCTTATAAGAGTTGCTATGGTCATGGTGTCTTCTCACACCAATAGAAACTCTAACTAAGATATAAGTAAAGAAAGAGAAAGAAATCCTGGAAGGAAAGAATGAGAGAAGGATCATTGCAAACCTCAGAGCAGGGACAGGTCAAGAATTTGTTCAAAGTAGTTCAGCTTTCATGTCTGTGTTGATTCTAAACCAACACCTTTACCATGTATGAGACTTCCTGGGCAAAGCAGTATTTGACTGAAGTAAAATGTGTAGAAGAGAGGAAGGAAGAAATGCTATATAGAAGCCTACATCCTATTAGTGGAGAGAAGGGGAGGAAGAGAAAGAGAGAAATTAACAATTAAGTTACTTTATAATGAGATAACAACATCCCTACTAGACACCACAGGCTAAGAAGTAAAACTTCAGTGCTAGGAATAGATTACCACTTTTGAGAATTGTCCAATGAGGTCCCATAGACACTTAAACATTACAGAATCTTTCCAATGTTCTTGGATGCCCTCCATACCTTGACAGTAAGGTCCAATTTCTGACGACTCCATGTATTTGAACCACACGAACAGATCAAACTGATCTAATCTGGAAGTTTCATTTTCTTCTGGCTAGATTTTAGAGAGCTACCAAGGAAAAAAAAGCAATAGTTAGTCTTACACAGCTGTAAATTCTATAAGGTACAATGATAACTTGCCTAGAAAGACATATCTGCTGGTGCAACAGTAGCATAAATATCATGGAAGTAATCAACCACCTTTTAAACTGGATTTAACTCCCACGCCACAAGATTAAACCCATACCTTGTACCAATCTCAGGCCAAAAACCTGAGGCTTGACAAGTCATAGGCTCTAAGGAGCGAACCTACTAGTGGAATTCTGATAAGTGAACACAGTATTAAATCAACTGCTAATGACATTATTATTTCCACACATTAATGCAGTCCTTACTAGAGAATCTTCTTTTTGAAATAGATGGTGATTAATAAAAAGAGATCTAGAACTGGCCAAAGAATGGAAATTAAGAAACTGCAGAATAGAATATTTATATCATATTCTTCCACCCCAAGGCTCAAGGACCATTTCAGTAGAGAGGGTGCAAAGACTGTAAGAGCCGGAAGTGACGTTGGGTAAATACAAATGGTAGTCTCAGGACACAACAAGGCACCTCCACATATGAACTTACAGTGGTTATGACATCATACAAAAGCCCTAGGTAAACTCAAGCCAAACCAAATCCCAGAAAAGAGAGGGGAATGAACATAAACCTCTACCCATGGAGCTATTAACCATTGATAACGGCTGGGGGGGGGGCATAAGTTTTCTTTAAGTAAGTAGCCCAATTGACCAGTGAAAGGCCACATAACCAAAAATCTGAGGAAAAACATAAATTGGCCTTGATTGACGGGTTAAGAAAAACCAAAAATCAAAATGAGTACACAAAGTTCGGAGGGTAAAGAAAGAGAGTGGATCTAGGAGAATTTGTGGGCTGGGATGAATATGATCAAAACACATTGTTCAAAATACTCAAAAAAGGTAATAAAGATTTTTAATGAGGTAGTGAAGAAGCAATTATGCTTCACAACCAGTTAATCATCTCTCCAGTTCCCAAATGCTTTTACTTTTTGGTAGAACTTGCTTTTAACATTCTACATATAGGTAGATTTTTGTGTGTTCCATGTCATCGTATGCCTTCCTCTTCAGGTATATCTAACGAAGCCCTCATTGACTGCTCCATAAGTGGGTTCTGGCACTCTTGTAGTTACCTACAGCTGTGTCATAAAATGTTTTTCTATCTTGTAACTATTATCATCAGTCTGCAAAATCTCTTTTCAGTTTGACTTCCTATAGGGACATGGGTCTTCTCATATCATGGCACAAAGCTCTGTCATGACCAGATGGTATATTTTAACCATAGTTTATATACCATGTGAAGGCTAAAAATGAAAGAATTGTATTGCAGAAGGAAAAATAAAGCATGACAGTGGCCACCATGTTGCAGAACTGAGTCTCCCTATCCTGATACCTACTCATCCTCGTACGATTTTGGGCCTTGTCTTCCCCATACCTAAACTCTTCGGAATCTTAAAAGAGGAAACCTATGTTTATCATTGATTCCGGCCTAGGGCTTCCTGTGTTAAGGATACATCTCTAGTATATATGGAAGACTTATTGTATAGATGTGTAGATTGTGTTATCATCGGTTACCTTTGTCATTACTGCCCCACTATCACTAAACATCAATCATCCTTAAAAGGGATTCAAACATTATCTGCACCAACAAAATAAACCACAGAGGTTCAACACTAGTATGTCATTTTTTTCTCCCAAGGATCAAGTACCCCAGGACTGATTTCTGTAATTAAGAACCAGGGTGGCCAGGAAGTGCTTGCTGATGGAAGCCTGATATGGCTGACTCCTGAGGGCTCCACCAGAGCCTGACAAAGACAGAGGTGGATGTTCCCATGCAACCATTGGACTGAGCTCCGGGGGTCCCAGATGGGGGAGCTGGAGAAGGGACTGAAGGAGCTGAGGGGGTTTGCAGCCCCATGGAGGGAGCAACAGTGTCAACATGCTAGACTCCCTGGAGCTCCTGGGCACTGAACCACCAACCAAAGAGTTGGTGGCCACATATGTGGACAAGGATGGCCTTGTTGGACATCAGTGGGAGAAGAAGCCCTTGGGCCTGAGGGTGTTTGATGCCCCAGTGTAGGGGAATGCCAGGGCGGGGGAATGGGAGTGGATGTGGGTGGGGGAGCACCCTCATAGAGGCAGGGGGAGGGGGGATGGGCTAGGGGATTTCTGAAGGGTAGACCTGGAGAGGGGGAAACATTTGAAATATAAATAAAAAAATATCCAATCAAAAAAAAGTCAGTGATCTTGAGTAAACAGAAGAAGAAGAAGAAGAAGAAGAAGAAGAAGAAGAAGAAGAAGAAGAAGAAGAAGAAGAACAACAACAACAACAACAACAATAAGAACCACCACCACCACTAGCATCACCAAGGTTAAAATTTCAAAGATTCCTTTCATCCTGATTCAGAAGTCTCAGTGAAAGGCAAGATGTCCCCATGCACATGACCTATGATGAAAAGATCACCCTTGATATGGAAGGAGAGAAGAATAAGGGGCTCAACCAAGCATTTCCAGAGCAAACACCAAGTGATAACTTACACCCCAACTCTTGCAACCCATTCAAATTGTTCAATTTGACCCGAGAATTCCATTTTATCCTGTGTTTCATTTTGAAACCTTAGAAGGCACACTGATGTACTGTGACCTCAGGGTAGGGTAGAGTATAGACAGGCAAGGTATTCTCAACTCTCATTGGAAAAAAAATTCTCCTAATTTCCTCCAGCCATCATAGGCTGCCCACTAGGTTGCTGTTTGTGTAAGATAGATAACTCCCCCTTTCTTTCTCCCCTCTCTCCCTTTTTCTCTGTCTTCTATTCTGTCCATATACCTACTGATAACTTCAGCTTTAACTTGATCCAGGACTCAGTCAAGGAAGAAAGGCTTTGTTCAGTTCTGTATCTCTCAGAGGCCTGACCCATGCCCCTGAAATACCTATGTTGACAGTATACTATCTACTTTCACATATAGAGTCTCCAGATGACAAGAGAGCCAATAAGGAGAATGAAAGGGAACTAGATATGTCTCCACTATCCTAGCTTCAGGGTTGTTTCCACCAGGCTCCATTGTTGAACCATAGCCTGGGGTATGGTATCTTTTAGAGGTCTACATACCTTTGGAACTAGATGCTTTAGCTGAGCCTGTTCAAACTACTCAGTGAGAATGTTACAGTATACCTTGTGTCATACATGTCCTTATAAAGGTTCTACATTAAGATATAGTGACAAGGATTTACACCTCTATTTATGGCTGCCTTCTTGAGGCAAGTTCCCCTGTACTTGGGAGAACCCTCTGGATTCTCAGACACCAATGTCAGTGACATAACATGGCCTTTCATCTGACTCATTTTCCTCGATGCTTTCAATACCATTCCCATTCTGTACTTACCTTATATTTAATAGTCTCCCGAGACAGTGGTTAATAATGCTCTGGCTTTGTTAAAAATTCCTCTGGCTCCCTCAAGCCTTTTCTGTATTATTTTCCTCTGCCTCTAGACTCCTGAGGACAAACTGACCATTTTTCTGCACTGTTTCTTTTCAAGGGATTCATTATACAGTTTAGACCTCATGTCTAGGAAAATCTGTTTCCTTCATTAACACTATTTCATTTTAAGGGAGAATCCCAGGTCTTTACACTCTAAATGAGAATAGTGCTGAGAACACAACAGAGGTGCTCAACAAACAACTACTGAATGACTTCATTATGAAAGTCAGCATTATTTCATAGCCTAAATGAAGTCAGCCAAGACTTCATGCTGGACAGACCTTCTGGTTGTGCACAACATTGTGTCTAAAAGTGCACTGGGATATAACTGTGAATCATTAGTTTATGCTGCCTTGATTACTTAACGGCTCATATATGATAGATGTCTTGGATACAAAATCCTAGCACATAGCAGCAACAAGTTCTTTCTGAGAACATACTTCAGCAAGGAAAGGTAGCCAGTTAGATCCTGGCAGCTACACACGATAATTCTGTTATGCTTCATAGACGCCAAATTCCTCTTTCTTCTAAGTGATGAGGAATTTCAAGTCTCCAAGGAAAGCATAGAACATGAGAAAACTTAGTCAGGAAACTACAGGGCCCTGGGGCCAGAGTTTAGAAAACACTTAGGCAGCTGAGGCTGTTTTCAAGAAGTTTTGATTATATAAATTCCTCTTTGTCAGAGTTACTACATAGTAGTCCAAGACAGTTATTATACTTTCTTCCTATAAGCATTCATGGTATTCTGCATCTGGTACATTTGCCAAA
Organism: Tokudaia tokunoshimensis; assembly: GCA_036184795.1. Taxonomy (NCBI): domain Eukaryota; kingdom Metazoa; phylum Chordata; class Mammalia; order Rodentia; family Muridae; genus Tokudaia; species Tokudaia tokunoshimensis. The sequence continues at coordinate 16,577 of BTHU01000118.1, forward strand.
TTGTAGATTTATTCCTATTTCTATACATCTGTTAAAAGAATGTGTGTTCTATCTCATTAGGGAGTTACTTGAAGTCACAGGTTGCTAATTCCAAATGAACAGAAACAGTGATTAATCTGGGAGATAACACTATTGATGTAACAGATGTCTATTATGATGAATTACACATTTGTTCCATGTTTACACTAGAATATAAAAAGGAGATTCCAGTATTTTGTAAAAGAAAAGAAAAAGAAAAATGGGGGTGAGAAGGTAGGGAGCTACAAAATACTTGAAAATGTTTATTCAGGTGCCAAGTTAGATGTGACAGAGACTAGCAGTATGTCTAGGTGGCAGGTAAAGAGTTGAGAGAAGGTCAAGAGCTAGGGGAGAGAGGGAGAAACAGGAATCTGTATTCCTGGCTTCATTTCAGGGTGTGGATATTAACTCAGTCCATCTCACTTGGCTGACAGAAGCATTAATGCCAAAACCGGCAATTTCATCAGCATCAGTTACACAGAAGATGGGATTTCAGAGGAAAGCTTGAGAAAATGGAGAATGATGCATGTGATTCTATTCAAATAATTAAAAACAAAGTTGGCAGTCTATCTACCTGTCAAGAATAATAAATATCAGACTATGGACTTGGATGGAGAAGTGCAAATGGCTTCCTGCTGCTCCGTATTAACTTTGGTCCAATACAAACTTCAGAGTTGACTTTTCACACACATACAAATCCATTTTAAATGATCTTCATATATGGTTTCCTAGTTAACTCTGTGAGCAGAACAATAGATTAAGAGGCTACCAGCCTAAGGTAAATGGTATAAGAGGACACATGTCTGAGCCACACTGAAGCTATGCACTTGAATGGTAAAAATAGTTTGTACACCCAGTTTCTTCTTCATAGCTGATGAAAGGTTTCTAATATTGGTTTGCTTCTCATTCTTTGCATCTTGTTCTCATAATCTCAGGAACTAAAGTGCATCTTTAAAAATAGATGATAGACCAACCAGATGCATGTATATACAGACCAAAAATTTAATGAATGAAGATGGGCTGAAATTAATGAATGAGATGTTCACAGAGATAAATATTAGTAACCAATGTGTTCACTATCCTGTGTATATGCTGTACTCATTGACAGCTTTTATCATCAATGTGACCAAATCTATTAAAGAAGCAAAGGTCTATTTCAGCTCATGGTTCCAGTGGACTCAGTACATGACTAATTTCCCTATGTACATGGGCAGAAAGTCATGGTATACAAGATGTGCAGAGAGAGAAAATACTAAGAATATAGTATAAATTTGAATGCATATACCCCCCAGTGACTACATTTTTCTTGCTAGGAATCAACACCCATAATTCCCACCACTTTCCAAGCAAATCTCACAGGTAGATAAGATAACCAAGCATGCAATATGCAAGCCTGTGAGGCATACCTATATTCACACCACAACATTCTGTCTTGGGTCTTAAAAGGCCCATGGCTATCTCTGTGCAAAATGTATTTAGCCTATCTCTAAGAGTCCCCAAAGTCTTGACAGTTACAATATTGTTCAAAAGCTGAAGCCCAGTCACTTCTGAGTCTCAAAGCAAACTTCTAGCTGTAAGGCTCTTATAATTAAAAAAAAGACACAAGTTAACTACTCTAATGGCACAGGGAAAAAAGTCACATTACAAAAGAAAGGAAGAAGAAAGCAAAAAAAAAAAAAAACAGGTTGATCTGATAGAATAATTTCAGGTTACATACATATTGAAATATCAGACAGTATAAGGTTAAGAAAACAGGGTTACCAGTAATTGGAGAGACAGATCCTGACTATCTGTGTGGCACAACAATGGGGGTGGATGATCAAAAGCAGTACAGAAAACTACTTCAATTACCAAACATCTCTAATAAACAGTTCATCAAGTGTTTTAGCAGGAACAAGCAAAGGAGGTTTCTCAAGACTTCCCTAAAAGGCCTCTTAACCCACATGTAGCTAAATCTGACTGGGCATAAGATTTCATTTCTCACTTGAAAAGAATAGTTTGTATTGCCCTCATTGGAAAACTCAAGGCCACAAAGAGAAGGGGACTGAAGGCATACTGTATCCCAATTTTCCTCTCTAATACATAAGGGCTTTCAGAAGTAGATAATAGTGATAACTGAATGACAATAGATAACATACTAGCAGGTCACCCTTTGTCCAGACTACATCCATGTATAGTTAGTCATTTTAAAGTTGCTTATAAAGTGAACAGTATCACATTTCTGTTCTATGTGATGCAACTATTTCTCACATATCCAGAATTCATTCTTCCCCCACTGCAAGCAGGATCACAGTCTTTTAGTTTTCCTATAACTTGTTAGTGTTTACATGTCTTTTAGTTCATCACAATAATTCATTGCTATCCTTCAATTTAACTGTTAAATATTGGGCTAACTTACTCCTTATAATGCATAATGGGCAAAAGTAAGGAGAACAAATCTTATGAATATAAATATGTATGTCCTTACCCAAACAAGGAAGAAAATATGAATGAATAACTACACCCACATTTTGACAATGGATTGGGTGGCAATGCTTAGTGTATATAACTGTCTTGTCCAGTATGCATAGAGATTACAAACATACACAATACCCAAGTAGGGTCATGATCCATTTAGAATATCAAACTCATATCTACACCATCACTAGGTCACCCCCTCTGCACAGTGTTTCAGTTCAGGATTCTCCAATACTGTGTCTCCATAACAGAGACCAAAGCTACTCCAAGTCACTCACTACTTGGTATCGTCTCTGATTCAAGAGAAGCAAGCAGATTACATACAAAAGTGGCAAAGAGGTGAGCAAAACCTGTCCATATTGTGTTATCTTATTGTGTTTTCTTTCCATTTCCCACCAACCTATATTTTAACCTTTAATACTAAATCTCAGACCTTCTGGGGCGTATAAAATTTAACTTTACCTTCAGCTGATATCTCTATCTCTGTTTCCCTACCCCTTTCCCTCTTTCCCTCCCTTACTCAGACTCCAATAGAGTTTACAGGGGATATCTTCATGTTAATTATACCTAAAAGGCATGCATTAACTTTCTTTGACATAAGTTGGGTAGCTCAGTTGATTATAGACTAGGGTTAGCGGATTTAGAGTTTTCAGGAACACATTTTGTTTTGGACTGAGGAAAAGTCTATTTTCAGGGACTTCAAAGTCTAACCCCTCCCAGCCAATGAGTTCACAATGTGTGGTGCTTGTCAATGGCAAGCATAATATGTATGATGGTTCAGTGCAATCTTTCCCCTATTCCTAAAAAAACAATAGAGAACATTTCTCTTTAATGACAGTCTTTAAATTATAAACGAACATGAAATTCTTTTTTATTAAGAAGGCAAATATGCTCAAGATGTTAATGTAATTCATATAAGCTTAATTAAAACAATATTGAAACATTCTAAAAAGTGGTAACTATCTTGTAGAAACTTTATCTTGTATGCAGGTACACATCACACAAACACACCTGTACATATGTACACACACACACACACACACACACACACACACACACACTCACACACACACACATATAACCCCAATGCAATGACAATCTCTGGATACTGTTGTCAAGATCTTTGGAATGGCAAGTAAAGCATTTATGGGGTCAGTGTTCCTCAGGCTCTTTTAATGATAACAAACATCAGTGACGATAAACATATACATATACATATACATGTATAATTTTATATGCCTTGTTGGGAAACTTTGACTGAGTGGGAAGGAAGGAATTAGGAGCTTCCACAGAAGAGCTTTAGGGAAACAGATGCCTGGGCCCCCAAACCAGACACATCAACTTTCTATAAGTGGGTTCAGGAGACTGTTGGTCTAAAATGTATGGGTATTAAAAAATTTAAACTAACCAATTTATAGTCTGCAGATAGAGAAGCAGCCACGATTTCAGGATCAGTTGCTACATTCATAAGCAAAAGTCACTCAAGTACAAGGGCAGTTTAATTTGTGTTTCTCAGTAGATGAACCCACAATGAAATAATGATAGAAAAACACATAAGTCAGACATAGGATGATTAATTCTACCTTTTGTAAAATTCTCTCCTCTCTTTTCCAAGCTAGCTAGAGTCCAATTGGATTATCTGTTTAGTCAACTAGAGCTTCAAACACTTCCCTTAACCAATTAGTCAGTTATTTACTTCCCCTGGAGATATCATGTTCAATTTTTTAAAGATAAACATGGCATTTTTTCTTGATACTTCATTTTGAATTTCCAAAGTTCACAAATTTTACAAGAATGGCAAAATAAAATTGTATATGCCCACAATCACCCCTGGATAATATTTTGTTTCTCTCCCCACTCTCTCCTTTGTTCTCTTACATAGTTTGGAGTAAGCTGAGGCAGTTCTAAATAGTATAGCAGTGATCTCTTAGGAATGTCACCTCATCACCATTTTCACACCAAGAAATTTTATACTGACAAAACAATGGTATTTAATATTACATTAAATATTTAAATGACACAGTGTTAAATACAAGCCTATATTCATCCAAATTTTGTCTTTTATACCTTCTTTGTTTAAAATGACCCAGGATTCAATAAAGTGTTACTAATCATGTTTTGACACTAAGTGATGGAATCTTAGAGGCCATTTTGTATTCTGCTTACCATAGAGACCATAACTGCTCCCTGGTAATATTCTGCCATAAAAATATATTTTATCTAAGATGAATACAGTCATCCCAGCTTCCTTTTGATTAATTTTAATTTTAATACATTCACTGTGACACTCCTTATAACCTTTAGATTTACAGGCAGCATATAGAGGAAATTTGTATTTCTATTCACTCTATTAATCTCTGATGTTTTCCTGAGTATCCATCAATGGATAAGTGGGTAAAAATATAATATTGTCTCCACTTTGGGAAACAAAAACTGCTCTTGCAGAGGACTCAAGTTTGTCTTCCACTAAACCTGCCAGTGTCTCACAACTCTGTGAGGAGCAGAAGAATTCCTAAGTGTGTGAAGTCCTGAGTGAATATGTTTATTGTTAACATGAGCCAGCAGTGTCCAGTACCCTAGCCTCAGATCCATGGGAAAATGTCAAAGCCTCCCCAGCCCTCAATGGTAAAGCTTGGAGTGATGGTAAAACCTTCCTCTGATCTGCATTAGAATGCTGACTGTGTGCAAATAAATAAATAAATAAATAAATAAATAAAATAAATATAAGAATGCCCACCACAGCGTTCTCCCCGGGAATATTAATGGCCTGAAGTCTGCTATTCTACAGAGATTACCTAAACTTGCCTTCTTGTTTATCTGTATATGTTAAACCTGCCTCCTTGTTAAGCGGTATATAATACCTCTTTTCCTTGTTTATCTGTCTGCAATAACCCCACCTTTCTCCTCACCTCTATATAATGAATGCACAGAGCTTACAAGTGCTGCTGTTTCTTCATGATAGAGCTGAGACTATCCAAATCCAGGTTTTCTTATTTGTCTCTGAGTCTGCTATTTCTTAATGCGCTCACTGTTCCAAGTCAGATCCATCCTTGGAGCTATACTGTATGTAACATAACTCCCTATACCTCTGGCTACAGGGGCCCTGATACTACTTTCCTCTCACCTTTGCAGGCAACTTTACTCACATGTGTATATGCACACTCAGGCACACATAACAGATACATAATTAAAAATAAAATGAAAACTTTCAGTTTCCTTCTGTGCCTGGGAACTGACCCTGAGCAACAGAGCTTCATACCCAAATACCTCCAGGAGAGAGCTAGTCTCCCAGGAGTGCCAACACACCTGTGAGCACAGGTAAGAATGCCACTTTTGTAAATAGGACCTAGCATTTTTCTGCAAACAGGAAAAAACCCCTCACTGTCAAAGACAAACACTACCTCAGAGTAAAGGGTTTGAATCCAATTTTCCAAGCAAATGGTCCCAAGAAACAAGCTGGAGTAGCCATTCTAATAAAGAATAAAATAGAATTTCAGCCAAAACTTATCAAAAAAGATAAGAAAGGACACTTCATACTAGTCAAAGGAAAAATCTACAAAGAAGAACTCTCAATTCTGAACATCTATGCTCCAAATGCAAGGGCACCTACATTCATAAAAGAAACTTTACTAAAGCTCAAAGCACACATTGCTTCTCACACAATAATAGTGGGAAACTACAACACCCCACTCTCAGCAATGGACAGAACATGGAAACAGAAACTAAACAGAGACATAATGAAACTAACAGGACTAATGGATCAAATGGATTTAACACATCTATAGAACATTTCATCCTAAAACAAAAGAATATACCTTCATCTCAGCACCTCCTAGTACATTCTCTGAAATTGACCATATAAATTATCACAAAACAGGCCCTAACAGATACAAGATTATTGGAATAATCCCATGTATACTATCAGATCACCATGGACTAAGGCTGGTCTTCAATAGCAACAAAAACAACAGAAATCCCACATACACATGGAAGCTGAACAACACCCTACTCAATGATAACTTGGTCAAGGAAGAAATAAAGAAAGAAATTAAAATTTAGAATTTATTGAAAATGAAGGTACAACATACCCAAACTTATAGGCCACAAGGAAAGCAGTGCTAAGAGGAAAACTCATAGCTCTAAGAGCCTCCAAAAAGAAACTGGACAGAGCATACAGTAGCACCTTTAACAGCACACCTGAAAGCTCTAGAACAAAAAGAAGCAAATACACCCAAGAGGAATAGACAGCAGGAATAATCAAACTCAGGGCTGAAATCAACCAAGTAGAAACAAAGAGAAGTATACAAAGAATCAACAAAACCAAGAGCTGGTTCTTTGAGAAAATCAACAAGGTAGATAAACCCTTAGCCAGACTAATCAGAGGTCACAAAGACAGTGTCCAAATTAAATGAAAAGGGACATACAACAACAGAAACTAAGGAAATTCAAAATCATCAGATCCTACTACAAAAGCCTATACTCAATAAAAGTGGAAAATTTGGATGAAATGGACAATTTTCTAGACAAATACCAGGTACCAAAGTTAAATTAGAACCAATTAAACCATCTAAACAGTCCCAAAACCCCTAAACAGAAGAAGAAAATGTACTGCTTTTCCTAGGTTGATTTAGTTTCCTCCTACTTTGCTGAAGTTTCTGTCAGATCTAAGTTTTCTAGTGATGTCCTTAACAGTTTTTAAGTACAGAATAAGATCAAATGTAAAAATGGATAATTTAATTATTCTCTTCTTTGTACCTCTTTTTTTTACTAAAATCTTAATTCTTCAAATCAAATAATAATGAAATCAAATTTAATTATTCTCTTCTTTGTATCTTTTTTTAACTAAAAATCTTCATTCTTCAAGTCCTATACTGTATCAGAGTAAAAAAAAATGGCAGATAAGAGCCATTCTGCAGCCCAGGCTGGCCTTGAAATTGAACTTGTTCCTCATCCCAGCTTTCCAAGTACTGGATCTACATGTTCTACTCTTCATGGATTTCCACAACTATAGGGAGAACTTTTATAGTAACTTCCAATTCTCCCATACCCTATGCCTCTCCTACATCAAATCTACTTTCTGTACTAGTTTATCTGATCTAAATTGTGGACAGACTTACCTATCAAGTCTGTCTTTATGCTCAAAGATTATGTAAATTAGCATATTTCCTTCATCCTATTTCAACATGTATCATACCCACATTCCTGTTTAGTGGGTACTGCAAACCTAAGCTATATTTTGTGTGCAATTTGTTCATGAATATTGAGTTACTTTTTTCTACTGATACTTCAAGCATTTTGTAATGAACCAGCATGTTCAAGTATCTGTTTAAATCCCTTTTTTCAATACTTATTGGTATTAGTATATGTATTTAGGGTTTTACTTAACTTAATAAAATAATATCAAGATAAAAATAAAAATAAAATGAAATCTTTAAAGTTTTTGCTTTTTGTTGAACTATTTATGTTGTATATTTGGTTGAAGCATATCATCTTGCTATTTGTTTTCTATTTGCCCCTTCTAGTCTTTAGTTTCTTTCACCAGCATTTTGGTTATTTGTTTTGATTTGATTTTATTGCCTTAACTGGCACATTAACTCACACCTGTTGCTTTAAGATTCGTATGTTAGATTTGGGAACAATCTAATCTAAAAAAATGATAACATTTCTTGTATAGCATATCAAACTTTCAGTAGTACATTTCCATTTTTTCCTGTGAATTCCTTGATGATGAAACAATGTGATGCATTTATTTTTTCCTGTAATACACATTTGACATTGTAACTAGTTTTCCTTAAATACTGAATGAATCTCTAAAAATACTTAAATAGTAAGAAAAAACACATATTTATTCATATAGCGATCATTTACAAGTACATTTTCCTTTGTGAATGTGTAATTCCAATTGGCATAAGTTTCCTTCTGCCTGACAGATTATCTTTAAATTTATTATGGTGTGAGGACACTGTAGATATGTTTGTTTCAGATTTTGTAAGTTTGAAAAAGTATTTTTAAAATCCTCATTGGGGTATAGAATTCAAAGTAGACACGTTCTTATTTTTCCTTAGTACTTTACAAATTAAATTCATTATTTATTGTTCACATTGTTTGAAGTAAGAAAGCCATCATTGGTAAATTTGGTTCATATGAATGTCTTATTATCTCTAGAAGCTTTAATTAATTTATAACAGGTATAATTTAGTCAGTCAATCTTAGTGCATTTTCTTCAGATTTCTTTAAACTTGGAATTTACTATATTACTTAGATTATAATAGATTACTGATTTATCAAAATTAGAACTATTTTGGTCATTTTTATGGAACAATTTTCCCTGTAATCTTTCTATTTTGGGAATTCCAGTTACCACGAATAGATTTGGCTACATGTATTAACTGAGATCATTGACATTCTGTTCACTG
>BTHU01000119.1:0-25531 GCA_036184795.1 Tokudaia tokunoshimensis
TGTGTGCCAAATGTGGCTAACCTGTCAAACACAAAAACAGTATGACTGGATTGCCAAGGCTAAGAGACGAAACACTACAAGGACTGGTCGGATGAGGCACCTAAGGATTGCCTATTGCAGATTCAGACATGGATTCTGTGAAGGAACAACATCTAAACCCAAGACGGCAGAGGTTGCAGCATCCAGTTCATCCTGAGGATTTCAATCAGTCACAAAATAAAAGTTCTGATTTAAAAAAAATGTAGTTATTGCTTTTCATTCGTTAGATGGTCATAGCAGGAACAGAACTGTCAGCATATATTCTTCACAAGATCATAAAAAGATGGTTTTCTTTATATTGACTTATGGCACAGCAGTGCAAATCTACCTAAAACACTTAAAACTTAAGCAGTTATTCTCCAACAACTTAAGCTAATCTCTTCTCAAGGCTGCCCGAGAGCCCATGACATGACTCTACGCTAAACATCCTCAAAGTAGTGGCAGTGAAACGAGTATCAAACTTTGGAAGGCAAGCTTCTCTTGGCCCCCCAAGACACTTCTAACTTTGTTTTAAAAAATAGAAATAACCACAGATTATGGAGGAGCCAAGGGCTATTATCAAGGCATACTCTTGGCAAATGTTGAAGTCTAGAAATACAGCAAGGGAAGGGCCACTTGCTTTGCTGACAATGGTCTAAGACAATTCTAAGCCATTCACTTCAAGGTAAGAATTCCCACATCAGAAATGTAACTAAGGTCGTCAAGGAAAAAAATGCTACTGGGTCGATTTTTTAATTGTGTCTCACAAAAACGTGTGGGGTTTTTGCTGTTGTTTTTACCTTCTTCACAACCACACATTGCTTAACACAAAAAGTTCCTTGCCTTTTCCTTTCAACAAGAATTAAACTCCATAATAACAATGAAAATAATAACCAAGACAAGAAAACCAAAATAGTTTTGAGTCCAAGCTTTCAGCGAAGCCCTCAAAATGGCCTATGGCTTTGTCAACCCCCGCCACCCCCCCTTACGTCCCCCCCACCCCTCACCCCCCAGCGCTTTCAACAGGGGAGAAACAGCAAGAGATTTCCCCCAACAGCCCAACACCCCCTCTTCCTCACCACTGACATCTTTTTGCTTCATTTGTCAGAGTCTGAGAAGCGGCTGAAGATGGGCAGACGGCGGCTGGTGTTGTTATCGACTTCGGAGTCATTGAGGTCGCTGAAGCTCGAGGAACCCCTCAGCAAGTCGTCTTCCTCTTCGTCATCAGTGACAAACAGGGAATCCAGGGTGCTGGTGACCACGTCGAACTCTAGCGACTCGGACTCAGACTCGGACTCGACACCTGGCAGCTGGAAGGTGAAGTGTGGTGCAGCACCCTCTGCAGCGTTGGCAGCAGTGATAGTGGTCAAGGACATATTGTCCCCAGTGGCAGTCGCAGCACTGGTATCTGTAGCAGAGGCACCTGGAGCCAATATGCCAGTAGTGGCTGTGGCAACCTCTGGAGTGATGGCAACCCCTGGAATGATGGCAGCTCCGGGACTGATGACAATTCTGGGAGCGAGGGCAGCCCCAGGAGCGAGGGCAGCCCTAGGAGTGCGGGCAGCCCCAGGAGCGAGGGCAACCTCAGGAGCGAGGGCAGCCCCGGGAGCGAGGGCAGCCCCAGGAGGGAGGGCAGCCCCAGGAGCGAGGGCAACCCCTGGAGCGAGGGCGGACCCAGGAGAGAGGGCAGCTCCAGGTGTGAGGGCAGCCCCAGGAGCGAGGGCAGGTCCATGGGCGAGGGCGGAGCCGGGAGCAAGGGCAGCCCCGGGAGCTAGGGCAACCCCAGGAGCGAGGGCAGCCCCAGGAGCGAGGGCAGCCCCGGGAGCGAGGGCGGACCCCGGAGCGAGGGCGGACCCACGAGCGAAGGCGGACCCGGGAGCGAGGGCGGACCCCGGAGCGAGGGCGGACCCACGAGCGAAGGCGGACCCGGGAGCGAGGGCAGCCCTGGTAGCGAGGGCGGACCCCAGTAGCGAGGGCAGCCCCAGGAGCGAGGGCAGCCCTAGGAGAGAGGGCAGCCCCAGGAGAGAGGGCAGCCCCAGGAGCGAGGGCAGCCCCAGGAGCGAGGGCAGCCCCAGGAGGGAGGGCAGCCCCGGGAGTGAGGGCGGACCCAGGAGCGAGGGCAGCCCCGGGAGCGAGGGCAGCCCTGAGAGTGAGGGCAGCCCCAGGGGCGAGGACAGCCCCGGGAGCGAGGGCAGCCCCGGGAGCGAGGGCAGCCCCAGGAGCGAGGGCAGCCCCGGGAGCGAGGGCGGACCCGGGAGCGAGGGCGGACCCACGAGCGAAGGCGGACCCGGGAGCGAGGGCGGACCCACGAGCGAAGGCGGACCCGGGAGCGAGGGCAGACCAAGGAGCTAGGGCAGCCCCGGGAGCTAGGGCAGCCCCGGGAGCGAGGGCAGCCCAGGGAGCGAGGGCAGCCCCAGGAGCGAGGGCGGACCCGGGAGCGAGGGCAGCCCCAGGAGAGAGGGCAGCTCCAGGAGTGAGGGCAGCCCCAGGAGTGAGGGCAGCCCCAGGAGCGAGGGCAGCCCCAGGAGGGAGGGCAGCCCCAGGAGGGAGGGCAGCCCCGGGAGTGAGGGCAGCCCCAGGAGTGAGGGCAGCCCCAGGAGCGAGGGCAGCCCCAGGAGGGAGGGCAGCCCCAGGAGGGAGGGCAGCCCCGGGAGTGAGGGCAGCCCCGGGAGCGAGGGCGGACCCAGGAGCGAGGGCAGCCCCAGGAGCGAGGGCAGCCCTGAGAGTGAGGGCAGCCCCAGGGGCGAGGACAGCCCCGGGAGCGAGGGCAGCCCCGGGAGCGAGGGCAGCCCCAGGAGCGAGGGCAGCCCCAGGAGCGAGGGCAGCCCCGGGAGCGAGGGCGGACCCGGGAGCGAGGGCGGACCCACGAGCGAAGGCGGACCCGGGAGCGAGGGCAGACCAAGGAGCTAGGGCAGCCCCGGGAGCTAGGGCAGCCCCGGGAGCGAGGGCAGCCCTGGGAGCGAGGGCGGACCCAGTAGCGAGGGCAGCCCCAGGAGAGAGGGCAGCCCCAGGAGAGAGGGCAGCTCCAGGAGTGAGGGCAGCCCCAGGAGTGAGGGCAGCCCCAGGAGCGAGGGCAGCCCCAGGAGGGAGGGCAGCCCCAGGAGGGAGGGCAGCCCCGGGAGCGAGGGCGGACCCAGGAGCGAGGGCAGCCCCAGGAGCGAGGGCAGCCCTGAGAGTGAGGGCAGCCCCAGGGGCGAGGACAGCCCCGGGAGCGAGGGCAGCCCCGGGAGCGAGGGCTGACCCAGGAGCGAGGGCAGCCACCGGAGCGAGGGCTGCCCCAGGAGCTAGGGCAGCCCTGAGAGCGAGGGCAGCTCCAGGAGCGAAGGCAGCCCGGGGAGCAAGAGCAGCTCCAGGAGTGAAGGCAGCCCGGGGAGCAAGGGCAGCCCCAGTAGCCATGGCAGCCCCAAGAGCAAGGGCAGCCCCAGGAGCAAGGGTAGCCCCAGTAGCCATGGCAGCCCCAGTGGCCATGGCAGCCCCAAGAGCGACAGCAGCCCCAGGAGCGAGGGCAGCTCCAGTAGCCATGGCAGCCCCGGTAGCCATGGCAACCCCAAGAGCGATGGCAGCCCCGGGAGCGAGGGCAATCCCGGGAGTGAGGGCGGCCCCGGGAGCGAGGGCGGCCCCAGGAGCGAGGGCGGCCCCGGGAGCGAGGGCGGCTCCAGGAGCGAGGGCAGCAGATGCGGAGCCAACAACAGCCTGGCCAAAGATGGTGGCTGAAGGCTGAGGCCCCGCAAGGGGTATCTGGAATTGCGCTGACGCTGCCAAGCCCATCTGCTGCTGGTTGTTGTTGTAGGAGGCAGCGGAAGTCGTGGTAGCAACATTAGGGTTCTGGACTGCCACAGGCGAGAAGCCATCCTGCTCCTGACGGAAGGCGAGGGCGTCGTTGGCGCAGTTGTTGCACGGGTCTTTGCCAGCGTCCTCGGACTCTGTTGTAGGGGAGGATGTCTTGCAGCACATCATCCCGAAGTTGGTGTCCGTGTCGGCAGAGTGTGATGATGAGGGCAGACCCTGAGCTGAGCTCAATGCCTGCTGGTTGAGCGTCAGAGGTGCCTGGAGGGCATGGCTGTTGACCGAAGGGCTGTCACTCTGCAGTTCGGGCTGCTGTTTCCCGTTGTTGCCCAGATGCATCACATTGGAGCCATTGAAGGAGCTCAGCTCCTCGGAGGCACTTTTGGGAGGCACAGGTTGCTGCTCAGGCGGTTGTGAATAAAGTGGCAGCGAGAGCCATAAGGGCAGAAGCCAACGCTGTGGAAGGTGCGGCAAGGCTCCGTCTTGTACTTGGGGTGCCTTATCGGGGTACGCAGTTCGTGGTAGCCATGCGCGAACTGACACTTGTGGCCGTACCTGCAAATGCCGCTTTCCTCAAAGGGCCGACACAACTCAGTCTTATAGCGCTCAGAAGTCGCCTGGGAGCTAGAGCTGCTCACCTTCTGCTGCTTAGGCTTTTGCTGCAGGCTATGTTCGCCATTCCTAGGGTGGACCTGCCACGCCGTGTTGGCCCCTGAGGGCTCCTGGAGAGCTTCACCGGACACCGCACCAGTTGCCCACAACTGACCATAACCGTAGCTGTTTGCTTCTCTCGCGAAAGTGGACAAGCAGTTCTCAGTGCCGCTGAAGGTGCTGGGAGCCTGGTGGCCCAGCACTTGGGGGTTGCTGGAAGATGGTGGCGGAGCAGTGCCAGGCATTGTGCCGGAGTTGGAAGGATCAGCCGTAGTAGTGTTGAGCGGGCGGTTCAGGTTGTTGTTGGCCATAGTTTTTAGGTCTTGCGCTCTAAGTCTCTACTGTAGAAAGTCCATACAAGTGTGGACATTGTCCTGTTTCCTGCGCCGTTTTGAACTATAAGTAAGGAGGACCCGGAGAAACCTTCGAAGGAGGCAGAGCCAGTGAGCTCAAAACAGGAGGCCAAGGGGCAAGTAGGAGGAGCAAGGAGGAGCCAAAAGTTTGAGTTCCAGCCCAGCGGGAGGGCGGAGTAGGGGAAAGGGGGAAAGCAGCATAAGGCAGACATAAGATATGCAGGTACGCCACCAAGTGGAGGATGACGAGTAGAAGCAAAGATCTTAGCGCTTTGCTCACGCTCATGAGTTGAGTGTTCTCTTGAGTGTTAGATGCCTGCTAGGAGCATGTGAGCCACCGGAACTAAGAAGTGAGCAAAAGTTGCTTTTCGGGACCTCATGTTGGGGGAGAGCTCTATTCTAATTTACCAGCTTCAAGATTTTTGCGTTTGTTCTAATATTTGAGTAAAGCAATGAAAGACTCCACAAAATCCCACAACTCCCATGTTCTTGTAAAGAGCAGTCTTGTCAATATCACTACACCTCCCGCCCCCGGAAACCCTACGGTTCAACTGGTACAGACTTGCTGCCAATCTGATGCCTGGAACCCACACCCTGGAGAGAACCGATTTCTTCCAGTTCTTTTTTTCCCCCATTTTTTATTGGTTATTTTATTTATTTGCATTCAAATGTTATCTACCTTCCCAGTTTCCCTCCCCTCGCCCCATGCTTCTATGAGGGTGCTCCCCCACCTGCTCACCCACTTCGTCCAGTTCTCTGACTTTCTTTCTTGTGTGTGCCATGATATGTGTGCATAATCTTCCTTCCCACACCCCAACACACGAATGTAATTTAAAATTAGACAATTTCATTGTATGCATTCAAGGTGGAATTACAGCATCAGGGTGCTTCAGTGAGTAAAGGGGTTTTCCACTAAACCTGACAACCTAAATTTGGGTCCAGAATTCCACAGTGGAAATTGAGAACCGATTTCTGCATCTTGTCTGCTGACCTCTACACTGTCGTCATTGTGCCCTTGTGCTCACATACAAACACACAGAAAATAAATAAATAAATTAAACCATTTGGGGTTATATTTTTCAACATGGTAGAAGTAGGAGTAGTGAAATGGCTGAGGGGGTGTAAAAAGTCACTTGCCACCAAACCTGATGGACTGAGCTGGAGTTCCTGAATCCGTGATGTGAAAGTAGAGAAACAATTCTTGTAAGTTCTCTTTCTGGCTGTCAGGTCTGTGCAGTGGTGAGTGAAATGTTCCTCCCCCCCCCCCAAATAAATATAAAATAAAATAAAATAATTAAAGTCATTTTCAGCTGCATGCATCCAAGGTGGTCGAATTAGGGTTATCAAGATAGTTCCGTGTGTATAGGCGCTTACCGCCAAACCTAAAGACCTTCGTTTGATCCCTAGTACGCAAACAGTAGGAGAAAATCAATTTCTGCAAGTTGTTCTCTGACATCCACACACATGTACTGCGGCATGAGAATATGTGCACACAAACACATTAAATAAATAAATGGATGAATAAATAAGTAAATAAATACATATAAATTTGAATTTTAGGGGCCATTTTCTGTTGTATGCATGAGAGGATGGCAAAATCAGAGACTGGCAAGAAGGCTCAGCAAGTCATATTTCTTGTTTCCCTGCCTGCCAACTGAGTTCAAGGCCTAAATCCAGCACGGGAGAAAGAGAGAAAAATTTCACTAAGTTGTTCTTTACACACAATAAACAAGTGAATAAATAATCTGTAATAATAAAGGGCCAAATTTTGGGCTATTGCATTAGCTGTGTAGAATTAGGGCTGACTATGATTCAGTGAGTACTTGCCACCTAACTTGAGCTTGAACCCTGGATCTATACAGTAGGAGAGAACCGCTTTGGTGTTTGGACCTCAAACAGAGCATATGAATTTATGCTCAGAAAAAAAAAATCTGGGGCAAACTGAGTAACTGAAGTAGTATGGCTATTGACATTTATAACAAAGATTTTCCTGGGAGGACACACCACACTTGTCTCCTCGACCTCAACAGGGAGCCCATACAGACTAAGGTGGGGTCCCCACCATTGTCCAACATATAGTCTATTCACGCTCCAAAGAGAACGCCATGACATACTATAGTATAGATATCACTGAGGTCCAACTGTGGACCAATGAGTTTTACTGTGGTTACTTACAGGAATATGGGTGAGAGGTTACTTTACAGGACAGAACTGACTCACCGCAGCTGCATCATCAAAGTCCCGCCCCAGAGTGGGTGAGAGCTCTCCACAAGCTGGCGACCCGGAGCCCACTGCACTAGCCTGCAGGCAGCTCAACAGGTTGAGAGATCTTTCCACGTCCATCAGTGGGTCTAAACCTCTTCCAGGCAAGGCAGCTCCATTGCTGCTGGTTTCCACTTCTTTCAGGCACTAGTCTCATCTCCAAGGAGGACCTCCTCTTCTGTAGCTCAGCTTTAGGCATGAGAGGGGGACTCTCAGCTTTTATTCAGTACTCTGGCAGGGAGGAGCCTAGTGAATGGTTGTCAGTTTTGGGGGTCTCCTTGAACCTCTTTGGAGTTGGTTTACCTTCCTGCTTAAGGGAGCTTCCTGAAGCTCTTTTGAGTTGTTAAACTGCTTCCTGCAGGGTGGAATGTTTCAATCCTCTGAGAAACTGTTATACCAACAGTATATTAGAGGGGCTTTTGTGGAGTTAGGTTAGTAATATTTCAACTGTTTCTTGTACAGTTAATAATAATTTTATATTCACAACATAATTATTATAATAATAATCATCATTTCAACTGTGCTTACCTGATAACATGGCTTCACATATAAATACATGGCGTATATTAAGCCTCAGGACCCATCCTCTGTCCAGGTAAGCTGGGCCATAATAATGGATTTTAACACTCAGATGGCCATTCATTGTATTCTAGTTGCCAATTTGTAGGGCATCACCGTTTATTTGAGACTCCCAGTACTTAAGATTTCCAAATGCTTCCCTCTGGTAAGTGGGGACAAGAAGAAAGCGAGGAACGGATAGACCCTAGCACACACAAATCATGATGAGTTGAGGGAGGAAGTATAATGTGGGCTGTGCCCCCACATATCCAATATAGTCCACCCGAGGGAGGGGTATGGTACCTGATATCTGCATTGACGAGGTTTTCAGGCCTGTCAGAGAAACTGACAAGGGATACATTTTTGTTCAAAGTGGCTTGGGGATCTACACCATTGGATTCCTCAGTGACTGCATTATAGGATTTTTTGGGCCCAGGCATATTTGGTTTCCAACAGAAGTGTTTAATCGCTCAGCATTCCACTACATAAGCAGTTTTCTCAACAACTGAAAGTTTATTTTGGCTTGGGTTTTGGACAGTGTCTCATTAATGTAGCTCTCAGTGACCTGAACTCACTGTGTAGACTAGGCTGGCCACAAACTCACAGAGGCTTCTGCCTCTACGGTTGCTAGGTTTAAAGGCAATGTGCTACTACCGCACCCAGTCCCAAGAATTGAAGTTTCAGGGAGTCAAACCTTCTTAACAGGACTGGGGCACCTTGTCCCATACTAAGGATTGCAGGAATCCAGTTGTTTTAGTTTCTGAGGATAATAGCATCTATCAGGACCAAGCACAGATGTCTTGCTATGGCACAGATAAGAAGTGGGGTACTTTTATTTCCTCATAAAAAGAGATGAAGGCCGAATGTGGCTTTATGCCATGATTGAAAATCTCTTGAAATAGAACACAGTATCTGTGTTCATGCCCATTCCAATCTGCCAGCCAGTTTTCCATCAGGAGTTTCTTAAGTTAGGGAGTACTGAAATTTGAAGGTTACCAGGTCCCTAGTCGACAGTCTGATGCAGCAGGCTCCTTTTTGAAGGAACACCATTTGCACTTTTTCCTGACAGGTGGCTCATAAAATGTTGTCACCGGTAGGAACAGTAAAAATGGGCTTTAGGGGTGCATGTGTCTGAGTTGAAGGACGTTCACACACGTGTAATTATCATTTAGCCTGTATCCCCCACTCCCAGAGTCCTGCCAATGGCTCAATGAAGTTGATCAGCCATAATAACTATGCTTGCACACACATATAAAAGTATTGACACTGGGTTGTCCTAGGGTTAGGGAGTAGTATCTTTTGGATCATTTGTCCCTTGTGCATAGAAGGTAAAGAAATGCTAATAAGAACGTTCACAACGTGTCCAGCTAGCTGCCTATTTACTTCCTCATAAGGTACCAGTGACAGAAATAGTTCTACCTAAGTACTCACTCACTTGTGAACCAGTGAGGTGGGTTTTTTTGTTTTTTTGGTTTTTTTTTTTTGTTTTTGGGAGTGGGGTTGTTCTTTACAGGAACATGGCTGACTCCAAATGCAGCTGCATCACAGAGAAGCCACCCCAGTGTGAGTGCTAACTCACATGACCCTTGCCCCCAGGAGCTCCCTTACCAACCAGCAGGCAGATATGCCAAAGAGATAATCATTCACCCAAGGCAATTGTTTGCCTCTTTCCCAGCCTTTGTAGGGCCCCAGCAAACCTTGCAGCAGCTTTCCTGAGCTTCCTAAAACTTAGAAGTTTTATTTAGTTCTGAGTTGTAGGATCCCCCATCCTCCCCTATAGGAAAGGAACGTGTGAGAATCTTTGGTTTCTTTAAAACCCAGGAATGCTATCTGAGTATGTTTTGTTGTGTTGTTTGTTGTTTTCTTTGTTTTAATCCAGGTGTGGGATATGGGCGCCTGCATCCGAATGTCCCAGCTGCAGAGAGTTTTGTGTTTGAAATTCTAGGGACTCTGGAGAGGATATAAATTTGAGAGCCCCTGGGAGGACCTGTGGGCAGCCCTCCTGCTGCCCCTGCTTTGTTCTTGCTGGATTAAATGAACAATGCTCTGGCCATTGAAGCAAAGCTTGTGGATTTATGTGTGTCAAAGGGGCAAAGATACGTTGTTGCAAGGAGAAAAACAAGTCTGTAGTTCAGGACATAAAGTAGGGCGTTATTTCTATTTAAAAAATGGTAGGATGATTAATTGTTAATTAGAAAATAATTGGATCAGGGCTAGGGGGTTAGCTAACTGGGCAAAGTGCCTCCTGCACAAACATGAGGCCTGAGCTCAGATGCCCAGCACTCACAGTAAATGCTAAGTGTGCCTACCAGAGGCTTGTCTGTAACCCAGACCTGGAAGAGTAGAGAGAGACAGATGGCCAGGGCTCGCTGAAGTACCAGTGTAGCTGAAATAGCGGGCTCCAGGTTCAATGAGAAACACTATCTCTAAATAAGATGGACAGCTGTGGAGGAAGACACTTGACAGCTTATTTGGAATGATTAGTTGTTCATTTAAGTAATTTTAGAAAAACGGTATGATTCATTCAAAAGAAATATTTAAATACTGAATATTTGGGGTGAAAACAAATATTTCACTTCTTTCTATGTATATAATGAATATTTTAAATGATGAGGAATAACAGCTTAAGAAGGAATCTAAAACAATCAAACTTCTATGTATTTGCTGAACATCAAAATAGAAGGCATTCTTGATCACTGTGTTTGAAGACACATGTGAAGTATTCTTAATCACTAAGTAAGGGTAGGTGCCATTTACCTGAAGGCCAAGCCCAATGAAATGGAACGTTTTGAAGTACAAAAATCCATGTCTCAAACTAATATTTAAAGATTTTGTCATTTGCATTTGATGTGTTTAGTGTTACGAAATGTGGCAAGGGAGTACCTTTGGCACATGCCAAAGTGTGCCCCTGAGAAATTACACCATGCAACAGACCTGGTGTAAAAGGGATTCATTGGAGGAGGAGGGGAGTGAAGAACTGGGGAAGGGGTAGAGGTACACTGGCAGACAGACAGAAGCAAAGCAATGAGGGCAGAAAAAAAGTGGGGCAGAGAACAGATAGAGAAGGGAACAAAGAGAGAGAGAGAGAGAGAGAGAGAGAGAGAGAGAGAGAGAGAGAGAGAGAGAGAGACAGAGAGAGAGACAGAGAGAGAGACAGAGAGAGAGACAGAGAGACACAGAGACACAAGAGAACCAATGGAACAGAGAGGGGGGGGCTGGGCCTGGAGCACAGAGAAGGGGTCAATCAGGTCCTTTTCTCCTGCCTCACATACCTGTCTCACCTGTCAGTAGTAGCTAGGGAGTGCTGGCCAGCAGAATAGCCTGTTATGCTCACAGTTCCCAGTTTATGTTTGTTTTCAAGAAACAAATATACTTTTGTTCAATGAATTTTATAAGGTCAGCAGGAAATATTTTCATTTCTCAGAGCTGAAGGTGTTAATTTTATAGTGTTTATAGGAGATTTTGTGGGACTGTTTTCTTAAGAACAATGTAAGTCAGTTATGTTGGCACATACCTGTAGGAGCGCCTACATAGAAGGCTGAGATCATCTTGAACCTAAACATGCTAGACATTCCTAGACAACACACAACATGAGAGCCTAACTTAAAAATCAAATCAACTCAAATCAAACCAATGTACCTTCTATATTTGTACCTCTTACCTTTGAGAACTGATAAGATAATGAATCCAAAATATAAATTTTGATCATCTTTATGAATAAAAAATGATTAGAAATGTTAAGAAGGGTAACAAAAAAAAATGACTACAGGGAAGGAAGGGAGGGACCTGGGTGAGAAAGGGAACAGGGAGGGGAGAGGAGAACCTGATCTGACATTGGGGGAGGGAAAAGGACTGAAGCACTGAGGGCCAGCAGAAAGAATGGAAACAGGCAACCTCAGGAGATAGGAGGTGGGGGGGACCCTCCAGAATGCACCAGAGACCTGGGAGGTGAGAGACTCACAGGACTCAAAGAGAGGGACCTTAGATGAAATGCCTGACAGTAGGGGAGAGGGAACTTTTTTTTTTTTTTTGGTTTTTCGAGACGGGGTTTCTCTGTGTAGCCCTGGCTGTCCTGGAACTCATTTTGTAGACCAGGCTGGCCTCGAACTCAGAAATCTGCCTCTGCCTCCCAAGTGCTTGGATTAAAGGTGTGCGCCACCACTGCCCAGCTGAGAGGGAACAAATGGAGAAAAGCCTGAGGAAAAGGAGGTCCAGTGACAGGCTCAAATTGGGATTCCAGCTCAAGGAGACAAGGTCTGACACTATTACTAAGGTTATGGTGTGCTCATGAAAAGGGGCCTGTCATGACTGCCCTCCCAACAAGCAGCTGAGTCAGATGCATATATTTACATATGGCCAATGGACAGAAGCTGGGGACCCCTGTGGATGAATTAAGGAAAAGCTGGTAGAAGCTGAGGAGGGTGGCCTTATAGGAAGACCAGCAGACTCAACTAACCTGCTTCCCCAGGATCTCTCAGACACTGAGTCACCAACCAGGCAGCATACACCAGTTGATACAAGGCCCCCCAACACATACATAGCAGAGGACTGGCCGGGTCTGGACTCAAGTCAGAGAAGATGCACCTAACCCTCCAAAGACTTGAGGCCCCAGGGAGTAGGGAGTTCTGGTGGGGTCGGGGTGGGATGGCGGAGATTTCCTCTTGAGACAGGGGGGTGGGGAGGTGGAGGGATGGGAGGATTGGGGGAGGAGATATGGGATGTAGAACAGTCAACAAGTGAGCCAGGGAAGGGGATAAAGTCTGGACTATAAAACAAAAGTAAAGAATAAATTTTTTTAAAAATCACTACATTAGTGTGTGGGCGTTTGGGTACAAAGGACTATTTGCCACTCACGTACTCATTTAGATTTTATTTGGAAGTTAATATAAAGAGGTTGTACAAATGTATCAGCAAGTGGAAATATGCATGCTTTCATTAGTCTGAAGTATGGAAAGTAGAAGAGTTACTTCAGAGTATGCTTCATGATGTTTCTTTTAAACATAGACATTTCTTTCTCAGGTCACCATCTACATCAAGAAGCATATCATAGTTGTTGGTATCCAAGGTCATCAATTCCTAAAACAGAAAAGTACTTCTTACTAAACAAACTCCCAAGGATACAAAGATGAAACATTCTGTGGAAATGATATAAAGACGTGCTATGTTTAGTTGAGCAGAATAATTACAGTGTTAATAAACTACGAGGTACATCTGAGGTCAAATTCCCAATTTATCATTTCATGTCTTGAGTAATTCCTACAAAGCCATTAGGATTCTAGAGATATAACAGTCACTTCAGTCAGAAATAATTCAAAATAGTAAGTAGTTAAAACTTTATGATTCCTAAAACATATTTAGTTTCCTAAGGACATTTTTTTGGACTATGTGCAACATACCTTCATGGACTTCTCATGCATTTCTCGAATTGCTTTCAGGGCCGGGTTCTCACTACTTTTTGACAGTTTAAATGCTTTTTGTTGTTTTTGATAATTGCTCTATAAATATAAAAGGAAAGCATTACTATAACAATTCTGTTTATTTTGCCTTTATTGTTGTGCAGCATGAATGCTAGGCTAACAATCAAACATCCGCTTAAGGTATCTCCAATCCCAAAATGTTTCAGCAAGCAAAAATAATTCCATGTGAAACTTAAAAGGAATAGTTTTCCAACTGATTTAACATGTTAACAACTATTATGACTAAATACACTTAACTTATATTTTTACAGTAACATGAAATACAATTATCCTACCAAGTGTGGGGTAGGAAAACAATTTTTTTTATGTGAAAGTATTTGCCATGCTGCACAGACTGACCTTAGCCTCCCAAGAACTTAAGTTTATAGGCATGTACCATGCAAACATGTACTTGGTAAAATCCTAAGCCTGGAAAGCTTAACTGTAACTGGTGTTAATGCTTTTTACCATATGATGGCCCTGTTTTACGAAATTGCATAAACAATCCCAGGAGATGGTTCGCTACCTCATCACTGTATCTACCACCCACCTAAGTTGTATATGCCATATCCTCTACTTTTTCTTCCTTTCTTAAGGATGCCTTACACTTGTTCTTTACTAAGTCCACTTCTTCACTTGTCTCAATTATTGTCAAGAATTTCAGCAATTATAACTGTTATTTTAAGTTTGTGACTCCAGCTGGGCTGTCAGTGTAATACCTATAAAACTAACTTTTATAAAGTTTGAGTTAGAATGATTACAAGATCATAAATAGCCTTGATCACTTAAAGATACCCTGCCTCAAAATGAAGTGTAAAAACATGTCTGGGGACAGAGTTTAGTAGTAGATTGGTTTTCTCTAAGTTCCAATCTCAAGTAACACAGGGAAGTTATAAATACATTTATCTCTGTTTTCTTTATGTTGGCACACAACCATGGCAATTTGCATTTTTAAAAAAATTAAAATAAGCCATTTGCACCTTTTCTCCTTGGGCTGCTACATTCCTATTTTGTAGTTTATTCACTGTGTTAAGTTTTGTACTCCATGTTTCCACTCAAAGCATCCTGATTAAGTACAGTTACCTCCACATTGCCAAGTTTACCTTTAAAAAACGTGCGTGTGCATACATATAGAGACCGAGGACTAATATTGTGTGTCTTCCTTGGTTGCACCCCCACTGTTTTGGAGACAGGATCTCACGAACCTAGAGCTCATCCATTAAGCTAGACCTAGTGGCTAGGAAGCTTTGGGAATCTGATCTCTGAATCAAATCTGTGTTTGGTGGTTCCAAAATGCTCACCCACCACACCAACATTTTTTGTTGTGGTGGTTTGTTGTTTTGTTTGTTGTTATTGTTGTTGTTGTTGGTTGTGGTGGTGGTGGTGGTGGTGCGTGCGTGCGCGCGCACGCATATGCAGGGAATACAAGCTCATGTCTCCATGACTGTACAGGAGAAAGATTACCAATTAAACCATCTCCCAGTCCTGCAAATCTATCTTATTTGACCCATTAGCAGCATATGACAGTTAGTGGTCTTTTCTTCCTTCACTCTTGGTCGTTTATTTTCTACCAATTGTTCTCTTCCTTGCTGGTTCCCTCTCACCCCCACCCCATGCAGAGTTACAAATATTGAAGTACTCTTGTGGTCTATCCTTAGACTTGTCACTTACACTGATGATCACTCCCCCTTGCAATTTCATCCAGATTTCAAGGTTTAAAAATGGCCTTCAATTGAAGTATTTATTTATTCTGTATCTTTAGGCCCCTATCTCTCTCCTGAACTGACTCATAATGGTAGCTTCCTCAATACCTTCCATGCAGGAATGGTTCTCCTGTTCATTTCAAATTGAATACTTCCCAAACTACTAACCAATCAAATAAAAAAATTAGTTAATATGATCATCATCTCAGATCTTACTTGGAAACCATGTGGTTGACTACAGTGATTGGTACAGTATTGGAGAGATGATCTAAAATAGTTTGGGTGATATTCCTCCACAGGAATATCCTGCCAGGGCTGTTGAAAAAGATTGTTTTCATCCACTGTTGTTACTAAATTTGTATTAAATTTAGGATTGTAAGAACTGATTTAGCAGTTTCAGTGAGTTTTCTAATATTAACAACAGAGTCCAGATGACACTAGTAAGTAACTTTTCCCTCTCCTTTCAACCGTACCTGAGGCTGACCTACTGTGATTCGTTTCATAGAAACTGGTAATCCTCTCTTCATCTTTCAGCAAATGTCTGCCTCTTGAAAATTTAGGATCTGGTCTAATATAAAATGCCTAGTGGTTTTCATTGATATAGTGTGTGATCATGCATCTCTGGTTTATAACTCAGTAGGACTAGAACAGAGCCAAGGATGGATAATGAAACTTAGTTTAGTTTCATTCGCCCAACACACTAGTCTTGTCTCCATTCCTAGTTGATACTCAGTTTATGCAAGGTTATTATAAAGTTAGTTATGATACCAACAGCTGATTTTGCTTGTTCTTCATTGAATTTCTGTACATTCATATCAAAGTTCTGAAATGTAGATATATACTGCTTATAAAATTTGCTATTGATCTTCTTCCTGTAAAGTAAAAAAATAAAAGCAGTCACATTTCATACCAAGATGAAAAGAACACTCAAAACAAATTAAATCGACCATTTCATACTATAAAAAGAAAAATAGCAACATAAAATTACCTAATGAGAAATCATTTTAGATTTTTCCCCTAACAAATTATCAGGAGAGTCTTCTTTCAATGTTTTATCTTTTCAAAGTTAAAGAAGTTTTAACATATATATCAATTTCTCAGAAAATTATTTGTATTTCCAAGTAGTTTTTTCCATTATTTTCTACCAAATATAGGGGTCTGATTTATTTTCCTATATTGGCTCAGTTAAGACAGTGCAAAACTTAAGTCAGGTTAAAATGTAGAAATTGTCTGCATATATAATTGAGCCTTTTCCATATTGTTAAACATAATAAACCATAATTACAGATCTAAGACCTTTTGCAAGACTTCTGTATTTTCCACAATGAATGCAAATCAAATTTAAAATCTCGTTAAAAGTTATTTAAAAGACAAAATAAAATTTTCACAGACTTCTAAGAATTATATCTAGTTTCCTCGAAGGTATGAAGTTAATGGGGTTAATTGCTTAGGACAAAATTAAAGCACACATTTACTAAAGGCTCAGACATGACTGTCTTTTTAAACTTCAGCCACATATAATTTTTAAAATGATACAAATGTGAACCTATAAAATTAATAACTCTACCTTTCCTGTTTGTTCATTTTCCAAACTTGTTCTAATTTTTCATTACTGCCTTTGAAAGAATCTTTGACATAAGTTTCCATGTGTTTTCTCTTTACGTGAAGAGTCTTGTTAATGTCACCTATATCAAAAAATAAAGTGTCATGTAGTTGATTCCATGTATTCAATTAAGTATAAATATAGATAAAATTCATTCAATAATGCCAAGAAAACGCAAAATTAAATTGAAAGATATCACCAACATGGTATACTAAATGCTTCATACTTTAGAATACTTAGGGTTTTGTATTTTCAGATGAAGGATGTTCAATCAGTAAAATCTACAGAAATGTTCCAAAACACAGAAAATTCCACTCTCATGTATTTTGGATAAGAAATATCTAATCTTATTCCAATTTTTAATTTCCATAAGGAAAATAATTTTTAAACTTCAAGAATAGTTTTCAAAAGAACAAATATACAAAACAAAAGGATCAAGGGTGGGCTTTAATTTCTTCAGGGGAAGCACTTTATAAAGGCTAATTTTTTTCTAAATCTATAAAAGATGATGCAACTGAAAGGACACACTTGGCTGTGTAATTGTTAGAACTCGTTCTTTAAAATATTCTATTTAAAATAACAGGGCAGGCCGGGCATGTTGGCTCACACTTTTAATCCTAGTACACTGGAGGCAGAGGGCAGACAGATCTTTGTGAGTTCCAGGTTATTCTGGTCTACATAGTGAGTTCCAGGACAGCTAGAACTACATAATGAGACCCTATCCAAAAAAGTTCAACCCCTCCAAAAAAAAAAAAAAATACACACACACACATACACAAGAGGGCAGCTGGAAAAAGGGATCATAGTAGTTAAGAGTAGCTCCTCTTTCATAAGATCTGGATTTGATTTCTAGCTCCTACATGAGGTTCACAACCCCATCTCCAATTCCAGTTCCAGGGGATGTGATGCCCTGTTCTAAATTCTGCAGGCACCAGGTACATATGTATATGGCTCACAGAGATACCTATAGGCAAAACACCTGTATACATAAAAAATAGATAAAAATGTTACATTTCTATATTTAAAACAAGGAATCCCCAAGTTTATTTAAATCTAATAAAATTATTTCTAGAGAGTATAGTCAATTATACTTCAGAACATCTTTACAAAAATAAATGTAGATAGTTTACATAAATATCAATGCCATTAACTGAAGAACATTTTTGTAGGACATTTTCATCAGTAACTACTGCAGTTCATAAAAATTTTAATGTTTCAGAAAATGTTTAGTACCTTTCTTGCAAATAGAGTTAGCTTTCAGGAATTAGGATGAAGCTATATTATGGAGCACATATTTAGTACTTTCAACATATATAGTACTATATAAAACAGATTATGAAATGATTACTCTGCCTCTTCCAAATAAAGCAAATTCTTCAATTATCAAACAGATTTGATAAAATGGGGTAACCATAAAAAAGCCAAATATTAATGTTTTAAATAAAACATTGTTCCAGGGGGTAGAGATATGGCTCAGCAGTTAAGGACACTTGCTGCTCTTTGCAAAGGACCCAGGTTTGGTGTCTAGCACTCACGTGGTGGCTCACAACTATCTGTGACTCCAGTTCCAAGGAATCTGACATAGTCGTCTGACATCTATGGGCAGCAGGCAGATATGTGGTGTACATACATACGTGTAAACAAAACACTAATACACATAAATAAGTCTAAAAATTTGATATTAAGAGCATTGTTTCCTAAACCATGTAAGATGTTTTGGATCTATGATCCTAGTCTAGGAAGCTTAAGCAGGAGATTTCCAGTGTAAAGGTCAACATAGGTTACATAGGAAAATTCAGGCCGGTCTGAACTATATAGTAAGGCAATATTTCAAAGACAAAGTATTGTCTTCTAAGAAAGTTCATATATCAGTCAATTACATATAATTTAAAACAGATTCTTTGGGATTTGAGTATCATTCTCTCACTGGTTAGTAAAGTTGTCTTTCACTTTCAGTTACATAATTAATTTTATAAAAAAGCAATGACGGGATTGGAGAGATGATTCAGCAGTTAAGAGCACTGGTTCTCTTCCAGAGAACTGACATTGGATTTCCAGCAACCACAAGGTGGCTCACGACCTATAACTCCAGTTCCAGGAGATTCAATGCTTTCATCTGGCCTCCTCAAATACCAGACACACAAGTTGTGCACAGACACACATGCAGGCAAAAACAATCATACCCATAAAATATTTTTTTAAAAAAAATAAGAGTTACATTAAAGAATTCTGTTTTACACAGTCTCACATAAAGAAAGAAACACAGAGGATTCCTAGAAAAGAGATTGACTTAATAACTGTTAATAAAATTAACACTGGGTCAATGAAAAACTGTTGTATTACAGAATTTTGTACACATATCACTTAGCTTTGAATACATGGAACTGTAAAAATGTTTATATCTATTTTTCTTCTAAAAATCCCTTCAAAGCAGCTAGGAAGATGCCTCATTAGGTACGAAGGTTTACTGTGAAAGGAGGAGGTTCAAGTTTGAATCTAGCACCTATATACAAAACCAACCATGGATGCTAGCTCCAATAATGGCAACACTGTGGTAGGCAGAGTGAGAATTACTAGGACTTGCTGGCTGCATGTCTGGCTGCATATTTATTCAAAGAGTCTGTCTCAAGGGAACAAGGTGGAAAGTAATAGAGCAACAACACCCAACATCCTCCTCTGGCCTCCACATGTGTATATATGAACTACAGACATAAACATAAAATAATAAAAATTAAGTTTCACTAATGCCATACCAGTACAAAAAGCACCATTTTCACTTTCTGTACCACAGGAAAAAATAAGACCACGATGCTAAATCAAAAATATTTACAAGGAGCCTGCGTCCTGAGCAGGACCTTGGGTTCTGGCTCTGCACCCAGTCCCTCAACACCCAGAGGAAGCTCAACTCCCAGGTGCTCTAACATGCCCAGGATCATAGGAGAGGCCACAAGATTGGCCCCAACACCTGGAGTAACTGAGTTCCCAAGGATCCAAGGATGCAGGAAATCCCAACCTCCAGTGGCACAGATTCCTTCTGGTTTGAACCTGCACCTGGAGCAAACCTGGTGTGCAGCACCCACTCTTAAAACAGCAAGAGCGAGCCTGACTCCCAGGTGCTCTGAAATGCCCAGGATCAGAGGATCACAGAAGAAGCTCAACTCCCAGGAGACCAGACACACCCAGGAACACTAGAGCTCTGACACACTCAAGATCACAGTTGAGGCCACAACATCTTTCCCAACATCCAGCATTAACTGGGACCCCCCACAGGAACCAGGGAAACACAAATCCCCACCCAGTCAGAGGAACAGGTTCCTTCCAGCTGGCACCAGTGCCCAGAGCAAACCCAGGGCTCTAGCTCCACACCCACCCTTGCAACATCCAGAGAAAGCTTGATTCCCAGGGGCTCTCAAACCACAGGATCTCAGGAGCTTGGTTACATCAGGATTTCAGAATCAAAGAGGCAGCTTGACTTCTAGGAGCTCTGACACACTCAGGATCTCAGGATAACAGGACCCCAGAATCACAGGATTACAGAGACAGCTGGACTCTGTCTGAGGAGTTCTGACACAACCAGAATCACAGAAGGGACAGGCTCCAGTCAGCTACAGGATACAGCAAGGGCAGGTAGAATAGAGATAATCAGGTGGTGGGAGGCAAGCACAAGAACATAAGCAACAGAAGCCAAGGTTACTTGGCATCATCAGAACCCAATTTTTTCACCATAGCAAGTCCTGGGTACACCATCACACCGGAAAAACAAGATTAAGATCTAAACTAACTTCTCATGATGATGATGGAGGGCTTTAAGAAGGACATAAAATAATTCCCTAAAAGAAATACAGGAGAACACAGTTAAACAGGTAGAAACCCTGAAAGAGGAAACACAAAAATCCCTTAAAGAATTACAGGAAAACACAATTAAACAGGTGAAGGAATTGAACAAAACCATCCAGGATCTAAAAACAGAAAAAGAAACAATAAAGAAATCACAAAGGGAGACAACCCTGGAGATAGAAAACCTAGGAAAGACATCAGGAGTCATAGATGCACGCATCATCAACAGAATACAAGAGATAGAAGAGAGAATCTCAGGTGCAGAAGATACCATAGAAAACATTGACACAAAAGTCAAAGAAAATGCAAAATGCAAAAAGCTCCTGAGCCAAAACATCCAGGAAATCCAGGACACAACGAGAAGACCAAATCTAAGGATTATAGGTATAGAAGAGAGCGACGATTTCCCACTTAAAGGGCCAGTAAATATCTTCAACAAAATTATAGAAGAAAACTTCCCTAACCTAAAGAAAGAGATGCCCATGAACATACAAGAAGCCTACAGAACTCCAAACAGCCTGAACCAGACCAGAAAGACCTCCCGGCACATTATAATCAAAACACCAAATGCAATAAACAAAGAAAGAATAATGAAAAGCAGTAAGGGAAAAAGGTCAAGTAACCTATAAAGGCAGGCCTATCAGAATTACACCAGACTTCTCACCTGAGACGATGAAAGCTAGAAGATCCTGGGCAGATCTCATACAGACCCTAAGAGAACACAAATGCCAGTCCAGACTACTATACCCAACAAAACTCTCAACTGCCATAGAAGAAACCAAGATATTCCATGAAAAAAACATATTTACACAATATCTGTCCACAAATCCAGCCCTAGAAAGGATAAAAATGGAAAACACCAATACAAGGAGGGAAACTACACCCTAGAAAAAGCAAGAAAGTAATCTTCTTTCAACAAACCCAAAAGGAGATAGTCACACAAACATAATTCCAACTCTGACAACAAAAATAGCAGGAAGCAACAATCACTATTCCTTAATATCTTATAACATCAATGGACTCAATTCCCCAATAAAAAGGCATGGACTACCAGACAGGATACGTGAATAGAACCCAGCATTTTGGTGCATTCAGGAAACATATCTCGGTGACAAAGTAGACAGTACCTGAGAATAAAAGGCTGGAAAAACAATTTTCCAAGCAAATGGGCCCAAGAAACGAGCTGGAGTAGCCATTCTAATATCAAACAAAATTGGCTTTCAACCAAAGGTTATTAAAAAAGATAATGAAGGACCCTTCATCCTCATCAAAGGAAAAATCTACCAAAATGAACTCTCAAATCGGAACATCTGTGCTCCAAATGTAAGGGTACCCACATTCATAAAAGAAACTTTTCTAAAACTCAAAGCACACATCGCAACTCACTAAATAATAGTGGGAGACTTCAACACCCCACTCTCATCTATGGACAGATTATGGAAGCAGAAACTCTACAGAGGCACAATGAAACTAACAGAAGTTATGAACCGGTTGGATTTAACAGATATCTAAAGAATATTTCATTCTAAAACAAAAGAATATACCTTCTTCTCAACGCCTCATGGTACCTTTTCCAAAATTGACCATATAATCAGTCATAAAACAGGCCTCAACAAATACAAGAAGACTGAAATAATCCTATGCATCCTATCAGATCACCACAGACTAATGCTGGTCTTCAATAATAACAAAAATAACAGAAAGCCCACATACACATGGAAGCTGAGCAATGCTCTACTCAATGATGACTTCCTCAAGGAAGAAATTAAATAATTTTTAGAGTTAATGAAAATGAAGGTACAACATACCAAAACTTATGGAACACAATGAAAGCAGTGCTAAGAGGAAAACCCTTAGCTCCAAGTGCCTCCAAAAAGAAACTGGAGAGAGCATACACTAGCAGCTTAACAGCACACCTGAAAGCTCTAGAACAAAAAGAAGCAAATACACCCAAGAGGAGTAGTTGGCAGGAAATAATCAAACTCAGGGGTGAAATCAACCAAGTAGAAACAAAAAGAATTATACAAAGAATAAACAAAACCAGGAGCTAGTTCTTTGAGAAAATCAACAAGATAGATAAACCCTTAGCCAGACTAACCAGAGGGCATAGAGACAGTACCCCAAATTAATAAAATCAGAAATGAAAAGGGAGACATAGCAACAGAAACTGTGGAAATTCAAAAGATCATCAGACCCTACTACAAAAGCCTATACTCAACAAAAGTGAAAAATCTGGATGAAATGGGACAATTTTCTTGACAGATACCATGTGCCAAAGTTAAATCAGGATCAGATAGACTATATAAACAGTCCCATAACTCCTAAAGAAATAGAAGCAGTCACTCATAGTCTCCCAAACAAAAGAAAGTCCAGGACCAAATTTAGTGCAGAATTCTATCAGACCTTCAAAGAAGACTAATACCAATACTCTTCAAACTATTCCACAAAGTAGAAACACAAGGAACACTACCCAATTTGTTCTATGAATCCACAATTTATGCTTATACCCAAACCACACAAAGACCCAACGAAGAAAGAGAACTTCAGACCAATTTCACTTATGAATATTGATGCAAAAATACTCAATGAAATTCTCACAAATAGAATCCAAGAACACATCAAAACGATCATCCATCACGATCAAGTAGGGTCCACCCTAGGGATGCAGGGATGGTCTAATATACAGAAATCCATCAATGTAATCCACTATATAAGCAAACTCAAAGACAAAAGTGTATGATCATTTCATTAGATGCTGAAAAAGCATTTAACAAAATTCAATACTCCTTCATGATAAAAGTCTTGGAAGGATAAGGAATTTAAGGCCCACACCTAAACACAGTAAAAGCAATATACAGCAAACCAGTAACCTGTTGCGGAATTTTCCCTGTCCAATCATATTAGGGCAGGGGAAGGCCTGTGATTAAACAGGAAAAGGGACCGGGAGCTAGGAGTTAGACAGAGTGAGGTCGCAGGAGTGGAGGAGAGGAATCGAGGCCAATGTGATATTATCAAAAGGTTAAAATACTTGGGTTAAACCTTTATCATTAACAATTGGCTCTGAAATTATTTATTGGCATCTTGTAAATTGTGATTTTATTGATACATAAATCTGATTGGTTAACAAGCTTTAAGAGTTTTGATTTACTTGGTTACTGGAATGTGGGTCCACCAAGTACAATGTTTATGTTGGAGAGGGAACACAGCTGGGGTGCTGTTGGGAGTTAGCTGGGAGAGAATAGCTCAGTGGCAAGAACAGCAGGAGAATTGGCTGGTCGACTTTTTAAAAATATTTCCCACAGCAGTAGCCAACATCAAACTAAATGGAGAGAAACTTGAAGCAATCCCACTAAAAACAGGGACTAGACAAGGCTGCCCACTCTCTCTCTACCTGTTTAATACTCAAAGTCCTAGTCAGAGCAATTAGACAACAAAAGGAGGCCAAAGGGACATAAATTGGAAAGGAAGAAGTCAAAATATCATTTTTGGCAGATGATACGATAGTATACTTAAGTGACCCAAAGAACTCCACCAGAGAACTCCTACAGCTGATAAGCAACTTCAGTAAATTGACTGGATATAAAATCGGGTCAAACAAATCAGTAGCTTTCCTCTACTCAAAGGATAAACAGACTGAGAAAGACATTAGGGAAAAAAACACCCTTCACAATAGTCACAGATAACATGAAACACCCTGATGTGACTCTAACTAAACAAGTGAAAGATCCATATGACAAGAACTTCAAGTACAGGAAGAAAGAAGTAGAAGATCTCAGAAGATGGAAAGAGCTCCCATGCTCATGGATTGGCAGGATTAATATAGTAAAAATGACCATCTTGCAGTAAGCAATCTACAGATTCAATGCTATCTCCATAAAAATTCCAACTCAATTCTTCATAGTGTTAGAAATTACAATTTTCAAATTCATTTGGAATAACAAAAATCCTAGGATAGAGAAAACTATTCTCAACCATAAAAGAACTTCTGGGGGAATCACCATCCCTGACCTCAAGCTGAATTACAGAGCAATAGTGATAAAAACTGTATGGTATTTTTACAGAGACAGGCATGTAGCTCAATGGAATAGAACTGAAGACCTAGATATAAAGTCACACACCTATGGTGACTTGAACTTTGACAAAGAAGGTAAAACCATCCAGTGGAAGAAAGACATTATTTTCAACAAATGGTGCAGGTTCAAGTGTTGGTCAGCATGTAGAAGAATGCAAATTGATCCATTCTTATGTCCCTGTACAAAGCTCAAGTTCAAGTGGATCAAGGACCTCCACATAAAACTAGATACACTGAAACTAACAGAAGAGAAAGTTGTGATGAGCCTCAAATACATGGGCACAGGAGAAAAGTTCCCGAACAGAACACCAATGACTTATTCCCTAAGATCAAAAATAGACAAATAGGACCTCATAAAACTGCAAAGCTTTTGTAAGGCAAAGGACACTGTCAATAGGACAAAATGGCAACCAACAGATTGGGAAAAAATCTTTACCAACCCTACATCTGATAGAGTGCTAATATCTAATATATACAAAGAATTCAAGAAATTAGACTCCAGAGAGCCAAATAACCCTCTTAAAAATTGGGATGCAGAGCTAAACAAAGAATTCTCAACTGAGGAATACTGAATGGCCAAGAAGCACCTAAAGAAATGTTCAACATCCTTAGTCATCAGGGAAATGCAAATCAAAACAACCCTGAGCTTCCACCTCACACCAGTCAGAATGGCTAAGATCAAAAACTCAGGTGAAGGCAGATGCTGGCGAGGATGTAAAGAAAGAGGAACACCCCTCCATTGCTGATGGGATTACAAGGTGGTAAAATCACTCTGGAAATCAGTTTGGCAGTTCCTCAGAAAATTGGACATAGTACTACCTGAGGACCCAGCTAGTCCACTCCTGGGCATATACCCAGAAGATGCTCTAACATGTAATAAGGACACATGCTCCACTATGTCCATAGCAGCCTTATTTATAATAGCCAGAAGCTGGAAAGAACCCAGATGCCCCTCAATAGAGGAATGGATACAGAAAATGTGGCACATTTACACAATGGAGTACCACTCGGCTATTAAAAACAATGACTTCAGGAAATGTTTAGGCAAATGGATGGAAATAGAAAATACCATTCTGAGTGAGGTAACTCAATCACAAAAAGAACACACATGGTATGCACTCACTGATAAGTGGATATTAGCCCAAAAGCTCAGAATACCCAAAATACAATTCACAGACTACATACATGAAGCTCAAGAAGTAGGACAACCAAACTGTGGATGCTTTGGTCCT
>BTHU01000120.1:0-26345 GCA_036184795.1 Tokudaia tokunoshimensis
TTCTCGCTGAAGCAAGGTAATGTTTATGCAGGAACTTTAGAAAGTATCAAACATGTTGCTACATGACAAAGAATTCATTTTTCCCCAAGGTGGAGTAAAGCTTTAAATGTCTTAAGATGGCCTCCAAATTTATGCTTGAAACCCTTAATAAACAATAGTTTAGTTTTTAAACACAAGATACTATAGACTATAATAATTGAATTAGAAGTTCAAGATGAAAGTAAGATATCGAAGTAGTTATTTCAAGAGGAGCAACTCAAGGTCTCCATGAAATTCAAGTTTGATTACCTGAAGAAAATTGTTTGTAAAAAGCTTGGTCACTGAGGCAGCATTGAACCTAGCCATAGAGGACCTCAGTGAGAGCATACTTGCAGTTGAGCAATTACACCATCCAAAAAACTAAAACAAAACTGCACTTGTGGAAAAGTAAACAAATAAAGCGGCCTTACTTGAAGTGTAGAAAATACCAATGTGGTCTAGAAGAAAATATCAAGGGATAAATTTTTGAAATTCACAATGATTTATATCTAATGAGCAGCTGAGCCACATTTCAAACCTTGGTCCACTGGACACTGGAATGCTTGGTATTTTTGCTCCATCCCAAGTATGCCACACTATTCAAAGAATGGTGAATGAGTTGGTGGCAGAATATGCATCAAATTAACTCTATTTTGTGAATGTATGACTTTGAGCAAGTTGCTTAAAAATTGACTCTCACCTACACATTGAGAGCAAAACAAAAGAAAATAAAAACAAATAGTTCTATATTTCACAGATTTCTGGAAGTACCTCATGAGATTTCATGTCAACAAGTCCATATACACTACTGATGCTTCTTTTAACCCAGGCTTTCATTGGTATTCTTGGTAAACAATTATAAACAAGCTATACATATGATAGCCATGGAGCTAGCCAACTTGAAGGAAATTCTATTTACATCTATACTGTGCAATGCGAAACTGTAACTCAAGAGTGTTTTACAGAAGATCTACATAAATATAGGAATATTATTAAATGAATGCCATTCATGTTCCCACTCTAACTATGAATAGTTCAATTATTTTAACCAAATAAAGGCTGATCTTGCCATGACAAAGCCTGTATAACTGACCTGACCCAAATAAATTAAATACCAGAGAAAAGTAAAACATAATTCAGTAGTCATATATCACAACAATGTTCTTTTTCTAACAGTTGAGAAAGATCAATTCAATCAAAGAGCATATTGTCAATGCTATAAAAGTTGGATACCCAGTATTCTTTTTAAAATTTTGTACAAAAGTATTTTAAACACTCCTAAATTTTACGGTCTCAGTTAATTAAAAAGATTTTTTAATTCACTGTTGTGCAAAAACACACACACACACACACGTAATTTGTATGTTCTATGTTTAAGAGGGTATCAAGAACACATTCAAAAACGATACAAAGAGAATAATAATGGTCTTTACATTTAATAAAACTATACAGAAAAAGTAATATGATAATTGTGTCAAGCAGGATAGGTGAGATTATGCCAGAGCTACAAGGCAATCCATATATCTTAGGTGGTTTAGCAGAACAAAGGTGTATTTCTCATTATGCTTCATGTTTTCTCAGGTCAACAAGGAAGTTCTATATATCCCAACTCAAAATTATGTGGATGTGTCACTGCTTCCAACAGTTCCTTCTTATAATTGATGAGATAGGAAAATAGGAATTTGTGTGAATCATTCTCACGTAGCTTTCAAAAACTTTAATAGTTTCATCTAAAACCATTGATTATAGTTTGAGTTCAACATTCAACTCTGATTTTGAGTACAATAGGATCGTAGTCACTCATTTCCTACCTCAAAATGACAATATGATTTTGAGGATGCATCCTTAATCCATCCCAGTCGACTCACATGGGTGATGAAATATGAGATAAAGTGAACTAATTTGAAGATGGAAGGGTGGGGATTAAAGATAAAGATTATGTATGAATGGAAAAAATATAACCTAACATTAACTTGTAAAATTCAATATAATACAGATAACCTACCACTTTTATTTGTAAAAGTTCTTAGGATATATTTTAACTATTGTGGATAGGGGTCTAGGGAGATAGCTCAGCAGTCAGGAGCTTACTACTCTTACAAAGACCTAGTATGTTGTCCAGCACCGCGAATAATAGGCTCACAACCATCTCTAACTTCAGTTCCAGGGATATTAGTACCCTCTTCTGGCCTCCACAGGGCAAAAAAACCACATACATGGTACACACACACACACAGCACACACACACACCACACATCATGCAGATAAACAATTAAATACATAAAATAAATCTTAAAAAAGGTGGCATTAGCCATCTAAACACTAGTATGAAGAAAAGTTCGTTTCCAAATATTGCTTTTTAGACCCACAATTTAGTGTAATAGCTATCAGAAAGCAAAAAGCAGAGATTTCCAAAGATTATAGGTGTCAGAAAATAATTTTTATAGATAGCCAAATAATAAAGTATGTTTCAAGTTTTGCTAGAAAACCTTCTCTCTTTAGTTTAACCAACTGCCATTAAGCAGCCATATATAAATATGATAAGTGAATGTGTGTGCTAGCATGCCAATAAATTTTTATTAATCAAATTGGGCAATAGACTTTGGCTATATACAAACCCCTGTCTTCTGCATTATAAGTCTTTCAGAATAATAAGGTAATCACAAAAGGATTGTGCATATGTCATGAATGCAGGAGAGGATCCAAGTTTGGCCATTTTATTCTTTGTTTCTTTTTGCAATGCTTTCTACAGTGGTCCCCAGTAATAAGCTGGTTAAACAGCGTAAATTAATCAAAATAACACTACTATACGGAAAATCCTAAATATTTCAGAATAAATTGGTAATAAATCATCTTGAAAGTGTCCATGAATAATAATCCAAAATATATTTTACCTTTCCATTTTGTCAAATAATTATCAATTATATTTTGGTTTGAAGAACAAAATCTTGTCAGAAATGAAAAAAAAATACCGAGAAGAATATTATAATAATGAGATTACAAAGAAGAAAATCTAAGGAAGCAGATATATTCACACAACTTGTTTTAGCTGTTTTTTTCTAGAGTTCTTTATAGTTAGCCAAGGACAATGAATCAAATGTCATCTTTAGACACATTTGAAGATGGGGACAAGATGTCACTTGTCCAATGTCAAGTAGTTGGTGAATGGAGATGGAAAGAACTAGACGCCTACAGTTATCCAGTCCTAGAGTTTAACAATACCAGTATGCAATGGCAATAGGCCCAGGAATGCATTGACTAAGAAGTATTTCCTATAAAAGGGAAAGTAAGTGCAATAATAAACACAATACTCACATGTGGGTGAAGTTGTGTGGTGTGTTTCCTTTCTTACTTCTTTGATTTTCATACATTTCCTATTTTTTTTTTTTTTTTTTGTTTTTTTTTCTCTGTCTAGCCCTGGCTGGTCCTGGAACTCGCCCTGTAGACCAGGCTAGCCTTGAACTAAGAAATCTGCCCTGCCTCTGCCTCCCAAGTGCTAGGATTAAAGGCGTGGCAGCCACCACCGCACAGCTTGTTTTGTGTGTTTGTTTTGTTTTGTTTTTTATTTTATTTTTTTAATTTACATTCCAAATTGCTCCTTTCCTCCCTTCCGCGTTCCTTCCCTCCCCTTGCAAGTTCGCATAAGCCCCCCTTCCCCTCCCTCTTTTCTCCATTCAACCCCCTCTCGTTACTGTGTCCTGGCATTCCCCTACATCCAGTCTTTCCAGGACCAGGGGTCTCTCCTTCCATCTTCTTAGAAATCTATTGATATGCGGATTGTGTCTAGGGTATTCCGAGATTCTGGGTCAATATCCCCTATCAGTGACTGCATACCATGTGTGTTCTTTTGTGATTGGGTTACCTCACTAAGGATGATATTTTCAAGATCTGACCATTTGCCTAGAATTTCGTGAATTCATTGTTTTTAATTGCAGAGTAGTATTCCATTGTGTAAATACACCACATCTTCTGAATCCATTCCTCCGATGAGGGACATCTGGGGTTCTTTCCAGCTTCTGGCCTATTATAAATAAGCTGCTATGAACATAGTGGAGCATGTGTCCTTATTGCATGCAGGTAAAGTCTCTGGGTATATGCCCAGGAGTGGTATAGCCGGATCCTCCGGGAGTGTCATGCCCAGTTTTCTGAGGAACCGCCAGACTGCTTTCCAGAGTGGTTGTACCAGCCTGCAATTCCACCAGCAGTGGAGGAGTGTTCCTCTTCCCACATCCTCGCCAACAACTGCTGTCTCCTGTGTTTTTGATCTTAGCCATCCTGACTGGTGTGAGATGGAATCTCAGGGTTGTTTTGATTTGCATTTCCCTAATGACTAAGGATGATGAACATCTCTTTAGGTGCTTCTCAGCCATTAGATATTCTTCAGGTGAGAACTCTTTGTGTAGCTCTGTACCCCATTTTTTAATAGGGTTACTTGCCTCTCTGGAATTTAACTTCTTGAGTTCTTTGTATATATTGGATATTAGCCCTCTGTCGGATGTAAGGTTGGTAAAGATCCTTTCCCAGTTAGTTGGTTGCCGCTTTGTCTTTTTGACAGTGTCTTTTGCCTTGCAAAAACTTTGTAATTTAATGAGGTCCCATTTGTCTATTCTTGATCTTAGAGCATAAGCTATTGGAGTTCTGTTCAGGAAATTCTCCCCTGTGCCCATATGTTCAAGGTTCTTCCCTAGTTTCCCTTCTATTAGTTTCAGTGTGTCTGGTTTTATGTGGAGATCTTTGATCCACTTAGAATTGAGCTTAGTGCAAGGAGATAAGGATGGGGTCAATTTGCATTCTTCTGCATGTTGACCTCCAGCTGAGCCAGCACCATTTGTTGAAAAGGCTATCTTTTTTCCACTGGATGGTTTTAGCTCCTTTGTCAAGGATCAAGTGATCATAGGAGTGTGGATTCATTTTCTGGGTCTTCAATTCTGTTCCATTGATCTACATGTCTGTTACTGTACCAATACTATGCAGTTTTTAACACTATTGCTCTGTAGTACAGCTTGAGATCCGGGATACTGATTCCCCCAGAGGTTCTTTTACTCTTGAGAATAGTTTTAGCTATTCTGGGTTTTCTGTTATTCCAGATGAATTTTTGAATCGCTCTTTCTAACTCTATGAAGAATTGAGTAGGGATTTTGATGGGGATTGCATTGAATCTGTGTATTACTTTTGGTAAGATGCTCATTTTTACTATATTAATCCTGCCAATCCATGAGCATGGCAGATTTTTCCATCTTCTGAGGTCTTCTTCAATTTCTTTCTTCAGAGACTTGAAGTTCTTGTCATACAGATCTTTCACTTGTTTGGTTAGAGTCACGCCAAGATACTTAATATGGTTTGTGGCTATCGTAAAGGGTATTATTTCTCTTACTTCTTTCTCAGCCTGCTTATCCTTTGAGTATAGGAAGGCTTCTGACTTGCTTGAGTTGATTTTATATCTGGCCACTTTGCTGAAGTCGTTTATCAGCTGTAGGAGTTCTCTGGTGGAGTTCTTTGGGTCGCTTATGTATACTATCATATCGTCTGCAAATAGTGATAGTTTGACTTCTTCCTTTCCAATTTGTATCCCTTTGACCTCTTTTTGTTGTCTAATTGCTCTAGCTAGAACTTCAAGTACTATATTGAAAAGATATGGAGAGAGAGGGCAGCCTTGTCTAGTCCCTGATTTTAGTGGGATTGCTTCAAGTTTCTCTCCATTTAGATTGATGCTGGCTACCGGTTTGCTGTAAATTGCTTTTACTATGTTTAGATATGGGCCTTGAATTCCTGATCTTTCCAAGACCTTTAGCATGAAAGGATGCTGAATTTTGTCAAATGCTTTCTCAGCATCTAATGAGATGACCATATGGTTTTTTTCTTTGAGATTGTTTATGTAGTGAATTACATTGATGGATTTCCTTATATTGAACCATCCCTGCATCCCTGGGATGAAGCCTACTTGATCGTGGTGAATGATCGTTTTGATGGATTCGGTTGGCAAGAATTTTATTGAGTATTTTTGCATCGATATTCATCAGAGAGATTGGCCTGAGATTCTCTTCCTTTGTCGGATCTTTGTGTGCTTTTGGTATTAGTGTAATTGTGGCTTCATAGAACGAGTTGGGTAGTGTTCCTTCTGTTTCTATTTTGTGGAACAGTTTGAAGAGTATTGGTGTTAGGTCTTCTTTGAAGGTCTGATAGAATTCTGCAGTAAAACCATCTGGACCTGTGCTTTTTTTTGGTTGGAAGACTTCCTATAACAACTTCTATTTCTTCAGGGGTTATAGGTCGGTTTAGATGGTCTATTTGATCCTGATTTAATTTTGGTACTTGGTATCTGTCAAGGAAATTGTCCATTTCCTCAAGATTTTCTAGTTGTGTTGAATACAGGTTTTTGTAGTAGGATCTGATGATTTTTTGAATTTCCTCAGTTTCTGTTGTTATCTCTCCCTTTTCGTTTCTGATTTTATTAATTTGGATACTATCTCTGTGCCCTCTGGTTAGTCTGGCTAAGGGCTTATCTATCTTGTTGATTTTCTCAAAGAACCAACTCCTCGTTTTGTTGATTCTTTGTATGGTTTTATTTGTTTCTACTTGATTGATTTCAGCCCTGAGTTTGATGATTTCCTGCCTTCTACTCCTCTTTGGTGTATTTGCTTCTTTTTGTTCCAGGGCTTTCAGGTGTGCCATTAAGCTGTTAGTGTATGCTGTCTCCCGTTTCTTTTTGGCGGCACTCAGGGCTATGAATTTTCCTCTTAGCACTGCTTTCATTGTGTCCCATAAGTTAGGGTATGTTGTGCCTTCATTTTCATTAACTTTCAAAAAGTCTTTGATTTCTTTCTTTATTTCCACCTTGACCAAGTTATCATTGAGTAGAGCATTGTTCAGCCCTCCATGTGTACGTGGGTTTTCTTTTGTTTTTGTTGCCATTGAAGACCACCCTTATTCCATAGTGATCTGATAGGAGGCATGGGATTATTTCTATCTTCTTGTATCTGTTGAGGTCTGATTTGTGACCAATTATATGGTCGATTTTGGAGAAGGTACCATGAGGGGCTGAGAAGAAGGTGTATTCTTTAGCTCTAGGATGAAATGTTCTATATATATCAGTTAGTTCCATTTGGTCCAAGGCTTCAATTAGATTCACTGTGTCCCTGTTTAGTTTCTGCTTTTCTGAACGATCCATTTCAGAGAGCAGGGTGTTGAAGTCACCCACTATTATTGTGTGCGGTGCGATGTGTGCTTTGAGTTTTAGTAAAGTTTCTTTTACGAATGAGGGTGCCCTTGCATTTGGAGCATAGATATTCAGAATTGAGAGTTCTTGATGGTGGATTTTTCCCTTGATCAGTATGTAGTGTCCTTCTGTGTCTTTTTTGATGACTTTAGGTTGAAAATCAATTTTATCCGATATTAGGGATGACTACTCCACCTCGTTTCTTGGGGCCATTTGCTTGTAAAATTGTTTTCCAGCCTTTTACTCTGAGGTAGTGTTTGTCTTTGACACTGAGGTGCGTTTCCTGCATGCAGCAAAATGCTGGGTCCTGTTTACGTATCCAGTCTGCTAGTCTATGTCTTTTAATTGGGGAATTGAGACCATTGATATTAAGAGAGATTAAGGCATAGTGATTATTGCCATCTGCCATTCTTGACGCTATCTTTATGTTTGAGTGGTTATCTACTTTTGGGTTTTGATTCAAGAAGGTTATTATCTCATTTTTCCAGGGTGTTGTTTCTCTCCCTGTATTGGAGGTTTCCACCTATTATCCGTTGCAGGGCTGGATTTGTGGAAAGATATTGTGAAAATTTGGTTTTATCATGGAATATCTTGGTCTCTCCATCTATGGTGATTGAGAGTTTTGCTGGGTAGAGTAGTCTAGGCTGGCATTTGTGCTGTCTTAGTGTCTGCATGAGATCTGCCCAGGATCTTCTGGCTTTCATAGTCTCTGGTGAGAAGTCTGATGTGATTCGGATAGGTCTTCCTTTGTATGTTACTTGGCCCTTTTCTCTTACTGCTTTTAGTATTCTTTCTTTGTTTAGAACATTCGGTGTTTTGATTATTATGTGACGGGAGGTATTTCTGTTCTGGTCCAGTCTGTTTGGAGTTCTGTAGGCTTCTTGTACGTTCATCGGCATCTCTCTCTTTAAGTTAGGGAAGTTTTCCTCCATAATTTTGTTGAAGATGTTTACTGGCCCTTTAAGTTGCAAATCTTCATTCTCATCTATACCTATAATCCTTAGGTTTGGTCTTCTCATTGTGTCCTGGATTTTCCTGGATGTTTTGGGTTACACGTTTTTTGCATTTTGCATTTTCTTTGATTGTTGAGTCTATGCTTTCTATGGAGTCTTCAGC
The DNA here is from genome assembly GCA_036184795.1 of Tokudaia tokunoshimensis. NCBI lineage: Eukaryota > Metazoa > Chordata > Mammalia > Rodentia > Muridae > Tokudaia > Tokudaia tokunoshimensis. Next base: position 8,351 of record BTHU01000120.1, read on the forward strand.
ACCTGAGATTCTTTCTTCCATCTCTTGTATTCTATTGTTTATGTTTGCATCTATGACTCCTGATTTCTTCCCAAGGTTTTCTATCTCCTAAGTTGTCTCCCTTTGTGATTTCTTAGTTGTTTTCTACTTCCTTTTTGAATTCCTGGATGGATTTGCTGAGATCCTTCACTTGTTTGTTTGTATTTTCCTGTATTTCTTTAAGGTATTTTTGCATTGCCTCTTTCAGGATTTCTTCCTGATGACCCACGTTCTCCTGCATTTCTCTGAGCGATTTTTGTGTTTCCTCCTCATGGGAATCCATCTGTTGATCCATCGTCTCCTGCATTTCTTTAAGCAGTTCTCGTGTTTCCTTTGTAAGGGCATCTAACCGTTGATTCATTTCTTTAAGCAATTTTTGTGTTGCCTCCTTATGGGCATCCATCTGTTGACCCATATTCTTCTGCATTTCTTTATGCAAATTTTGTGATTCCTTTGTGAGTGCATCTACCCGTTGATTCATCTCGTTAAGCGATTTTTGTGTTGTCTCCTTGTGCGCCTCCATCTTTTGATCCATGTTCTCCCACATTTCTCTAAGCGATTTTGTGTTTCCTTTGTAAGGGCTTCTAACCCTTGATTCATGGTCTCCTGTAACTCTTTATGAGATTTATTTGTGTCCTTCTTGTGATCCTCTAATAGCATCATGAGAAGTGCTTTTAAATCCAGATCTTGTCTTTCGGGTGTGGTGGGGTATCCAGGACTTGTTGCTGTTGGAGATTTATTTGTGTCCTTCTTGTGATCCTCTAATAGCATTATGAGAAGTGCTTTTAAATCCAGATCTTGTCTTTCTGGTGTGGTGGTGTATCCAGGACTTGCTGCTGTTGGAGAGTTGGGTTCGGATGGTCCCACATTACTTTGATTTCTGTTAGTAACATTCCTACGTTTGCCTTTTGCCATCTGGATACCTCTGGTGTTAGTTGGTCCTGCTGCCACTGGCCTTGTTGGTTGAACCTCCTGTGAGCCTGCAAAGCTATTTCTGCCCCCCTGGGTTGCCAGGATTCCCCTGGCACAGATTTCTGGGGCCTGCCCTGCTCCTGAGTGACTTTGGAGCCCTAATGTGCCTTGCCCCAAGTGATCTTATATTGGGGAGGACTTTGCACCTCCAAAGGCTCAGCCTAGTGGATTCCTGGAGCAGAGGTCGCCAAAGGGAGCTGGTAGGCTCCTGCCCTGTGCAGGGGTGAGTGATCTCTCCTAGGGGGGAGAGGGGGCGGTCCCTCTGCCAGGCAGAAAGTCCCACAGCCGAGCTGGCACGCTGGTTACTGCAGATCAGCCCAGCACTTGGGAGCCGCATACACACAAGCCGCCGGAGACCCAAGCGATATTATGCCCGTCTGTGTCAGAACCTGGCTGTCCCCAACTTCCCAGTCACTGGAGCAAAGATGGCGGAGTGCAATCTGCACTCTCTCCGTGGTGCAGCTCACCTGCAGACACGATGGCCTGCCGATCTGGCACCCAGACGACCACAGCGCTGACCCGTTCTCGGGCAAGGACGGAAGGCCCCAACAGGCCGTGTCCCAAGTGATGTTATATTGGGGATAGGGAGTTTTGGGGTACCTGTCACTTCAGCGCAGTCTGTGGGAACAGAGGTCCGCAGAAGGAAAGCTGGTAGGCTCCCGCCCAGTGCGGGGTCCCTCTGCCAGGCTGAAGTCCCACAGTGGAGCTGGCTGTGCTGGTTACTGCAGATCCGCCCTGCACTTGGGAGCCGCATACACACAAGCAGCCCGAGACCCAAGCGGATATTATGCCTGTCTGTCTCAGAACCTGGCTGTCCCAACTTCCCAGTCACTGGAGCAAAGATGGCGGAGTGCAATCTGCACTCTCTCCGTGGCGCCGCTCACACTGCAGACGTGATGGCCTGCCGATCTGGAATTTATCTTTTAAATTCTCTTTTAAATTGATTTTCAGGTGTTTGAATTCCCTGCAAAAGCCTCTCTTGTCAGTCAGAGGTTTTCATTATGTTTTTTTTTTAACCAAATGAAGACAAAGTACTAGAAATTGTTCATATTTCTTGCATGATCCTGTTATCTGACATTGAGACCTACTGCCACTCTTAGAGAGAAGGTGAATCGACACCTGTGTTTTTGAAGTTTTGGAGTTTCACATGTAACTATATATCTATCTACATATCTATATATCTATCTATGATCTATCTGTATTTTATTTATTTATCCATTTACACACACACACACACACATCACACACAAAGCACACACACAGAGAGAGAGAGAGAGAGAGAGAGAGAGAGAGAGTGAGAGAGAGAGACAGAGAGAGAGAGTTTTTCATGGTAAGGTGCATTATGAAGTCAATTGACAATTTACTGTAGCATGCTTTTTTCCTTCCACCCTGTAGTTTCTAGGGATAAAACTAAGGTCCTCATACTTGGAGGCAAGCTCTTTTATCCGTCTGGTCCCTACAAGTTCTTTTAATGAGCAATTATCTAGTCAAAGGACTAACATGACATTTTCTTTCTTTCCTTCAGAAGGTATATAAAATGATGAAGGAATGCAGAAAACAATAGGAACTAAGAGACACAGTTTTCTCAGATCAGCCTTGTGCTCCTTAGCACCGTATCATGGCAGAAAAGCAATTTGGGCTTTTAAATCATTCACTGTATTTTGTTTTTGTTTTTAGTTATATAAAAGTCACTCGTGAGCAAATCAAAAAAATTCTTCAAACTATACACATACAAAGAATGAAGTTACAACTCTTAAATGATTCCCTCTTTCCATTTGCCTAAGCAGATGTTTCAAGATGAAGTTGAGGTTGAGAGCTTCTCAAAAAAATAAGACAGCAAAAGAATAAGAAGGCAAATGAGAGCAGGAAAAAATTTTCAAATAATAAAAGAAAGGAGTAATTTTCTAATGGTAATTATAAAGCACATCCCCATACCTTGGGGTCTGTGTATCCTAGCTCCTAATACTTTGTTCTCACCTCATTAACATTATTTAAAAACATTAGAGTTGAATATTAAAACCAAATGAAAACTTAGAATGATAAGAGACATATTAGGAAGGGGGGCTAGGTTTTTGAGAAAGGTAAGACTTCCTTTGTTGCTCAGCTTGTCATTGAATTTACTATCCTGCTTTAGTCTCAATACTTCTATGATTACAGAAATAAACTACCAAGTTCAAGACCACAGAGCAATCATAATATTACCACTTATTTATTATGCTTCTGTGTATATGTTTGGGCATGTGTATCATTGCATTCATGTGGCAGTCAAAAGATAACCTGTCAGAGTTTCTTCTCTCCTGCCACTATATGGATCCCAGGGACCAATCTCCAGTTGCCAAGCTTGAGGGGCAAGTGCCTTTACCAACTGAGCTCTCTAGATTTATATTTAGTGAACTGTTTATGTTTCTAATATGGAAACATTGGTTGAACTATCAAATGATTAGCATCTAGACAGTATACAATTTCTTTATCCCACCCAGGTAACCCTGATCCATATAGTATATCTGAGAGTACAGTCAGATAAAAAGATAGCTCTCTCTTCATCAAAGAATATTGGATAATTTTTTGTGTGCCATACACAGTCATATATTGGGGTAGATCAAAGCAACTTAAGTAAAGGTTGGATGAATTGAAGCAAAATAAGCCTTCTCATCCTTTTTTGAATTAGAGACGTTAATTTCATAATATTGAAACACATGGATATGTCATGAGTGAAAAGTGATTTGCATTGCATGCATCCCTTTATCATATAATAAGAAAGACCCTTATACTCCCCAGAATATTGTTTCAAGCCTATGATCCCAATCTAATCATGCAAAAACAACAGAAATATTCTACAAAATACCTGACCAATCCTCCTCAGAACTTGTATGGTCTTACGAAGCCAAAGGAAGAAAGAGGCATATTGTCATGTTTCTGCAGGGAATGTGAGAAATATGATAACTAAATACACAGTGTATTGCTTTGCATGGGATCCTAGAACAGAAAGAAGACAATTGTTGGGAAAGTGTAGAAATTCAAATAAGTCCAATGTTTAATTAGAAGTAAGAAAGTAACAGACTTGGATTTCTTAAATTTTGAAAAATATATGATGTAATACAAGATGCTAGCATTATTAAGAGACCCCCCAGCACTCCCAGAGACTTGGCCATCAACCAAGAACACATGGTTCTATCCACAATTGTGGTGGAGGATTGCCTTGTCAGGTATCGATGGGAGGAGAGGTCTCTGGTCCTATGAAGGCTTGATAGATGCCTCAGTGTGGGGAAATTGGGGGAGGGGTAGGTGAGGAGTGAGTTGTGTGGAGGGGGCATCTTCTTGGAGGCAGGGGGAGGATGGGTTGGGGATTTTTCTGGGAGGGGGAAACTGGAAAAGGGTATAACACTTGAAATGTAAATGAAGAATATATTCAATAAAAAAATGTAAAAAAAATAAGTTGAAGAAAAAAAAGAGCTAGGTGAAGAAAATATGGAATTTTCTGTACATTCTTGATAAAATTTTCATTAATTTAACATTATTCAAACATTAAAAAAAGATGAAATATATAAGAACAGCCAAACTACATGCAGTAAGCATCAGTTATGACTTACAATGAATCAATTCAGGAATTTGGCTACATGATTGCACAAAGCAGTATGCATTCCAAAGAAACAATTCTTACAATTTAGAGTTGTGGTCTTTTCCTAGACTAAGGAAACATGGTATGATACCTGACATTCCTACCCATGTGGTGTGTGTGTGTGTGTGTGTGTGTGTGTGTGTGTGATGGTTGTTTTGTTAACATGTGGTGTATGAACTTATGGAGTGAGTGTAGGCATGTGTGCACATAAATGTGGATACATGTTTGTATATGCATGTCAAGGTCAGAAGTCAGTGTTGGTATTCTCCTCTGCCTTTGTTTTTTTCAGACAAGATATCTCACTGATTCTGAAATATATCAATTTCACTAGGTAAGTTAGAGAGTGATTTATAGATATCTGTCAGTCTCTACTCACTAATCTATCTTTCCAGGCAATATTGACTGATTTTTAGTAAATTCAGAGAACTGCAGTCTCTAGTGAGCCACAAGATCAAGAGGGTGAACAATGTATATTCTACTGCATTCTGTAAAGCTAAGCTCTTTGATAATGGGTGTGTGATAGTTAAAACTTACAATGATTTCATCAGCAAATAACCACATTATAAGCCAAGGAGCATCTGTATCACATTAATTTTACATTGTGGTCAGAGAAAGAAAAACAAAGTGGAGAATGATCCATCAGAAGGCAAGAAGGACAAAGACACACAAGCAGAAACAGGCAAAGTGAAACTGACAGAAATAGAAATAGACTAATGGGTTCCTTGGTTGTGTCAGAGCTTAGTGGCTTAGTTATGGGACTTCCTGATATTGTCTTATACTAAAGGTCAGAAACAGATAACTCTTTAAACACTAAGCAATTTAACATAGACTCAAAGCATACACAAAAGTACAGAAAGTTTTGGCCTGACTTACTTTAAAATTTTAATAATATTTTTTCTACCTGATTCGGATGGTTTTGCATGCTTTGTGATTACACAGCTTTTATTTAGCAAGTTTTTAAGGAGACTTGAAGAGATTGGGTACCAAGCCTTTGCTAATAAAAGCTGTCATGTGCCATAGAGTTGTTCTTTGAGAAACTTCCATTTTTAATTGTCCAATGCCAGCAGGATAAATTTAGAATTGACATTGACTTCTTTCTAACAAAGTAATTCTATTTAGAAATCTGTCTAGTTTTCCTCTGTTTAATATACCCTGGAATAGATATAATGGAAGCAAATAAAAGATATTTTTTTTGCCCAAGAAATTAAAGTCTCATACTTATGTAAATATATACATATTATATAATATGTGTGTGTTTGTATGTGTGTATACATTATACATATATTGCATAATCTTTGTAGGGGTGCTTTGAGACCAACATGTGAATTTATACACTCACACATTTCAGAATAAAATGCTTTACAGAAGAGACGTGAAATATTATTAAGCATAAATAAGGATAGTCTTTATGAGGTTGTGAGTTGTTAGTGGCCAATCAAAGGGATTCAATTGGGGTATTGCATAAGTAAGTTTAAACATGTACTTCATGGATAAGTCACTACTCATGCCCAGAACTCTAAATTTTTCCATGGATATTGATTAAGGAACTAATTCACATATAATGCAAAATAAATTCTTTATCCAGAAACTGAGATTTTGTTAATAGTTGATGAGTTGGAATTAGAAGAATGAGTTAAATCTGTGAAGACAAAGATGTAACAGATTGATGCTAATTTTCCCTGTGTTCATTTTCTATTGTAAATTTAGAGTTCATATAAGCTTGGATTTAATCTTTAAGGTAGCCAATTATATAAACTCTTTAGCAAGAGCCAAAGTTCTAAATTGCTCCTTTCCACTGATACAGCATACCAAATCTGAGTCTAATTAAGTCTTTTAAATTTGTTATCACTATAAGGAACTATGTGTTCTGTCAAGAAAATTAACTTCACTTAGGAATTTATGATTTGATGGTTTTTCTACAAAAACAAATACTGACTAGAAAGGGCAACAAATCTATAAAACAAACAAACAAACAACTTCATTTTTCCTGATAAAGAATTGGTTTCCCTGTAAGCTGAAAACAAAGTTGGGAATCTAAAATATGAAGACACACACACACACACACACACACACCTAATTAAAACTGTTCATGATGGATTGTCCCAGTTCTTCTCTGCGGAGCATGGTGTTTAGTACTTAGAAGATATCCAATGATATTTCTATAGCCCCAAGTTTTTCACCATTAATATTATTAACATTCTGGATCCCAGAGTTCTTTGCTGAGTGTGTTTTGTGTTTTCATAGAAGCATGTTCTGTATATTGCAAGAAATTGAGCAGTATCCCTGTGTTCCACTCATTGTAGGCAAATAGTACCTCCACCCACATATACTTTTTTTCCTTTTTTCTTTTTTTAAATTTTCTATATTTTTTTATTTATATTCCCAATGATTTCCCCTTTCCTGGTTCCTCCCTCCCTGAAAGTCCCATAAACCCTCTTCCCTCCCCCTGTTTCCCATTCAACCCCCTCTCACTTCTCTGACCTGGTTTTCCCCTACATCCAGTCTTTCTAGGACCAGGGTTCTCTCCTTCCATATTCTTGAAAATCAACTGATATGTGAACTGTGTCTTGGGTATTTCGAGTTTCTGGGTTAATATCCCCTTATCAGCGACTGCATACCATGTCTGTTTTGTGACCAATTATATGGTCGAATTTGGAGAAGGTACCATGAGGTGCTGAGAAGAAGGTATATTCTTTTGCTTTAGGATGAAATGTTCTATATATATCTGTTAGTTCCATTTGGTCCAAGGCTTCAATTAGATTCACTGTGTCCCTGTTTAGTTTCTGCTTTCCTGAACGATCCATTTCAGAGGGTGGGGTGTTGAAGTCACCCACTATTATTGTGTGAGGTGGGATGTGTGCTTTGAGCTTTAGTAAAATTTCTTTTACGAATAAGGGTGCCCTTGCATTTGGAGCATAGATGTTCAGAATTGAGAGTTCTTCTTGGTGGATTTTTCCTTTGATCAGTGTGTAGTATCCTTCTGTGTCTTTTTTGATGACTTTAGGTTGAAAGTCAATTTTATCTGATATTAGAATGGCTACTCCGGCTCGTCTCCTTGGACCATTTGCTTGTAAGATTGTTTTCCAGCCTTTTACTCTGAGGTAGTGTTTGTCTTTGACACTGAGGTGCGTTTCCTGCATGCACCAAAATGCTGGGACCTATTTACGTATCCAGTCTGTTAGTCTATGTCTTTTTATTGGGGAATTAAGACCATTGATATTAAGAGAGATTAAGGAATAGTGATTATTGCCACCTGCTATTCTTGATGCTATCTTTATGTTTGAGTGGTTATCTACTTTTGGGTTTGATGAAAGAAGGTTACTATCTCGTTTTCTCCAGGGTGTAGTTTCTCTCCTTGTATTGGCAGTTTCCACCTATTACCCTTTGCAGGGCTGGGATTGTGGAAAGATATTGTGTAAATTTGGTTTTATCATGGAATATCTTGGTCTCTCCATCAATGGTGATTGAGAGTTTCACTGGGTATAGTAGTCTGGGCTGGCATTTGTGTTCTCTTAGAGTCTATATGAGATCTGCCCAGGATCTTCTAGCTTTCATAGTCTCTGGTGAGAGGTCTGATGCAATTCTGATAGGTCTTCCTTTATGGGTTACTTGGCCTTTTTCTCTTACTGCTTTTAATAATCTTTCTTTGTTTAGTACATTTGGTGTTTTCATTATTATGTGACGGGAGGTATTTCTGTTCTGGTCCAGTCTGTTTGGAGTTCTGTAGGCTTCTTGTACGTTCATCGGCATCTCTCTCTTCAGGTTAGGGATGTTTTCCTCCATAATTTTGCTGAAGATATTTACTGGCCCTTTAAGTTACAAATCTTCACTCTCATCTATACCTATAATCCTTAGGTTTGGTCTTCTCATTATGTCCTGGATTTCCTCAATATTTTGGGTTACATGTTTTTTACATTTTGCATTTTCTTTGACTGTTGACTCGATGCTTTATATGGCATCTTCAGCATCTGAGATTCTGTCTTACATTTCTTGTATTCTATTTTTGATGTTTGCATCTATGACCCCTGATTTCTTCCCAAGGTTTTCTATCTCCAAAGTTATCTCCCTCTATGATTTCTTAGTTGTTTCTACTTCCTTTTTAGATCCTGGATGGATTTGCTCAGTTCCTTCACTTGTTTGTTTGTGTTTTCCTGTATTTCTTTAAGATATTTTTGTGTTTCCTCTTTCAGGACTTCTGCCTGTTGACCCAAGTTCTCCAGTATTTCTTTCTTTTTTTTTTATTTTCTAAGGTTTTTTTTAATTTACATTCCAAATCATTTTCCCTTTCCTGTTTCCTCCCTCCCCGAAAGTCCCATAAGCCCCCTTCCCTCCCTCTGTTCCCCATTCAACCCCCTCTTGCTTCTCTGTCCTGGCATTCCCCTACATCCAGTTTAAGCGATTTTTGTATTTCCTCCTTATGGGCTTCCATCTGTTGACCCATATTCTCCTGCATTTCTTTAAGCGATTTTTGTGTTTCCTTTGTAAGGGCATCTACCCATTGATTCATGTTCTCCTGTATTTCTTTAAGCGATTTTTGTGTTGCCTCCTTATGGCCCTCCATCTGTTGACCCATATTCTCCTGCATTTTTTAAGTGATTTTTGTATTTCCTTTGTAAGGGCTTCTACCCGTTGATTCATGTTCTCCTGTGTTTCTTTTGAGATTTATTTATGCCCTTCTTGAAATCCTCTAATAGCATCTTGAGAAGTGATTTTAAATCCAGATCTTGCCTTTCGGGTGTGATGGGGTATCCAGGACTTGCTGCTGTTGGAGAGTTGGGTTCAGACGGTGCCATATTGCCCTGATTTCTGTTAGTAACGTTCCTATGTTTGCCTTTTGCCATCTGGTTATCTCTGGTGTTAGTTGATCCTGCTGTCACTGGCTGTTGCTTGAACCTCCTGTGAGCCTGCAAGGCTATTTCTGCCCCCTTGGATGACTGGTTTTCCCCTGGCACCATTTGCTGAGGGGCTGTCCTGCTCCTGAGTGACTATGGAGCCCTGAGGTGCCTTGCCCCAAGTGATGTTATACTTGGGAAATCCCTGTGAAACTGGAGACTCAGTTTAGTCTCTCCCTGGAGCAGAGGTGGCTGAGCAGAGGCCCCTGCGCTCTCTCCCGGTGTGGGTCCCTCTGCAGGGCAGATGCCCCACAGCAGAGCTGGTGCGTAGATGACCACAGAATTGCCAAGCTCTTGGGTGCAGGGAGCACACCTGTGACCCAAGCGATGTTATGCTCAGTTATCCCTGCACCTGGAGGTCCCAACTGCTCTGTTGCTAGATCAAAGATGGCGGAGGGTACTGTGCTCCTTCTCGGCACAGATCCCTCTGCAGGCAGATGTCCCACAGCAGAGCTGACACCTAGACGACCACAGATCTGCCCTGCTCTTGGGTACAGATGGGAGCCTAGCAGGCTGTATCCAAAACAATGTTATACTTGAGGAATCCCTGGGTACCTGGAGACTCAGTGTAGTCAATCCCTGGAGCAGAAGTGGCTAAGGGGAGTCCGCTGCACTCTCTCCCTGTGCGGGTTGCACACACAGACATACTTTTAATAATAGGCAAATATATCTCCAGACAATTCCAAAATGTTCCATGGGCTACAGAATTCCATCAGTTAATAACCACTAGTTTCTGTCTGGCACAAGAGCTTTCAGAGTAAAGATATTTTCCCTCTAAGGCAGAAAACCTGAGTTTTATCCTATATAGTAGAAAGAGATAATTGATGTCTGCAAACTGTTCTCTAAGCTCCACATGCATGCCGTGTTTGATGTGTGCCTTCTTGTCCATTAATAAACAAATACATATAAAAAAATAACCAAGAAAATACTGGTATCTCTCTCTCTATATATATCTATATCTGTTGATATGCCTCTCTATAAATGGAATGCATAAATGAGCAGGTTGTGTAATAAAACATTCATGTTTCCATTGGGCATGATCAAGTGGACACATGAGAAAGATGAGTGATTCTTATTATACATTAACATATATGTTATTAATAGATGGTAAATACAGGTAAGTGTTTTGAAACCCATTGTGCATCTCCATGCATTATATGTTTTATTTTCCTGTCTGCCAGAGAGCAACATACTTTTTCTGTACACAGTTTTCAGGTATTCCTTGGGATAGAAAAGTGAATTGTTTTGATGACTCAAGTTTGTAAATACATTACAGATCATATATAGTATGAAGACCAAAGATTCTTGGATATGTAAGAACCTAAATTGTTTTAGAGGAAAACTAGATGATTTTTTTAATATAAAAGTTTTTCTTTAACTATCAAGGCACAGAACTCTAGTTGATCCAGACTATAACAGTGTGAAAACTGAAATTCAGTTTCAGAAAGCCAAGAGAGGCAGGTTCTATTTCCAGTCTGAGATGCTGAGAAGAGTTAGACTTGTAGGGTACTCTGTCTCATTAAGGGGTAGCCAGAATGGAACAGAAATGGAGGAAAGGTTTCAGCTGGCTGGCCTCAAGTTTTTCTTGACTACTCATTGATGAGGAGGAAATTGGAGATATTCCTGTGTCACCAAGAGTACTATGGATGGAGTGGCTGGAATTTGAGAACTGGAAACATGCTAAGAATTATGTGTGGTGTAACTCTAGAAAAGTGGTACTATGCCAAATGCTGCTATGGAGGGGGCATTGCAGGCTTGGGGAAATGAAAGGATGAGGCTAAAGGTCGAGAGTATTGCCAGCACTACCCTCATAGATGCTCTGCCAATAAATTAGACTTCCTCACTGTCTTCTCACAGTAAGACTACTCTTTTAGGATAACTTAACTGGTCATTAAAAGAGAAATTCTCAAGTAGGTTTGGTATGAAGTCTAAATGGATCATATTCTGAATGAAAATTAACCTTTCTCATTGAATTAACAAAGAATTCTTATGCTGAATAGAAACAGGGGCTATAGTTGAGTTGACTTTATGGGAAAGATATTTCACGTTAAGGATGTGATAACTTTCAAACTTCCTACAAGTACAGACTTTATTACAGTAGACAAACTAAAAAATTATTAGAGAATAACATACACAAAGGACAATTCAGGCATATACATTATAACCTCAAGTGCCTAATCTGGAAGCTTTCAATTCATTTTTAAAAATAAAGGCACAGTTGGTAAAAGTAATCAGATGAACTGAGTTAGATTACTTTTATTTCTTTCTTTCTTTACTGTTCGTTTCCATAGTGTGTGTGAGTGTGTGTGTGTGTGTGTGTGTGTGTGTGTGTGTATGTGTGTGTGTGTTTGTGTGTGTGCCCTTTTCTGAGGAGAAACAGAGGAAGAGTAGAAGGAGGCTGGGGGGTGGTTTGGGGAAGGGAAGTGTTAGGGGACTGGAGGACAGGAAATGTGGGAAAACTGTGGTTGAGATGTAAAGTACATAAATATTTAAAAAGAAAAGAAATAAAAGGAAGGCTGGCCAGAAGCCCCATGGGTAGAGCTTTGTCTATTCCTCCCAAAACACTGGAATTTTCAGTATATATCACCATACTGGCTATATATATATATATATATATATATATATATATATATATATATATATCGTTCTGTTTGCATAACAGGCTTGCTACACATGAAGCTACTTCTCCAGCCCCTTTATTCAAGAATTTTCAACAAGTCACTTAATGGCTCTGAGGCTTAGCTTCTTCATTTAAATGTGCAAATCATATACACCTCCAGAAATATTATGAGAATGAAATAAGACTATGGAAAATATTCATCTCAACAGATTACACATAGGACACACTCAAGCATACCATTTAAAGTAAATTAAAAGACAGATGTGGTTGTATGCACCTTTATTTTTGCTACTGGGGAGGATGAGGCAAGAGGAGTATAAACTGTGCTACAAAGAGAGACATTGAATCTAGAAAACAATCATGCAATTTAAAGAATGAATGACTGGTACTGTTAAACCTAACATACTAAGCAAATCCATAATTTAAATAACTTTGATATATCTCTTTGAATCAAAACCTCTGAGTCTATATTTTCATTATAGAGATCAGATACCTTGGTTCCATTAGTGTCATCTAATGAGTAGAATATAGACATCAGACTCTGCAGTAGACAAATGGCCTTGACTAGGTAGCCCATTAAAATTTGTTGTGAGATTTTAATTTTATCATTTTTAAAAGATGTTAATTTGTACATCTCATGTTTTTTCCTGAGGATAAAATGGCTTAAGTAGAGCAAGTGTCTTATCATAAATTGTTGTTAGGTATTTGTTATTTGTTATATCATCAGCCTAAAGTCAGGAAAAAACTATTTGTTTCAAGTTGCTCTGGCTTTCCAAATCTTATAAGTCCTTGCTTAATCTAGAGAACATGACATACTTGACTGTTCCTTTCTACACTAGGTGACTTCTATGAGCTTGACCCCTGGTTAAAATGATCTTGTGACTTTATTTAATCATTTCATTGTTTATTTGGTCAGTCATCCACTAATAAACCATATTGAAATTGTAGTTACACAGGAGTCTTGTGGGAGATCCAAGCACTGTTTGGGGACTCATTCAGGCATCAAACATGGTAGAACTTGAACAGGAAAGAACGGATGGGTAATTAGCAAATAGATTAGTACTACATGACCATTACATTTATGATACATTTATGCATATATAGATGATACACAAGACAAGAAGAATACAAGTACAATTCCTTAAAATTAAATGAGAAAGTGATTACAAATAATGTACTCTCATTACAAAGATATTTGAGCTAGTTTTTGAAGCACTGTCAGAATTTGAGTATAAAGAGGGAGCAGCTATGCCTATATTCATTCCATAAGAACTTAAATTGCATATATATATATATATATATATATATATATATATATATACATGTATATGCTTATTTATAAAACATTTTGGCAGATATCAATGTAAATCATTACATTTCTTAAGTTGGCATTGAAGTCTGTGATCTTATGAGTATTCTGAAATGTGATATCTGAAATATATATTTTAATTAGGGTAACAAAATTATTTTGTCAAACCATCCTAACAGTAATTGGGTACACTGATAAAAGGGAAAATTGAGGGGGATTCATCCATCTAAGTCATCTAAAACCCTGAAACCAAGATAATTTTCTTGAAGAAATAGAATCTGTACCTCTCTCTGTGTGTTCTTTGACTCAGTATTTCCTCCTGTAACATATGGATAATATTATTCATCCCCCAGAGGTATGTGGTTATTACTGGAGATTCTAGGGCAATTTGTTCAAGTACTTTAATGAGTTGAGTGTATTTGAAATCAGTTCAGAAGATATTTCTTCCATGGGTAAGCAGACCAAGAGTTCAAGGCCCAGTTAATTCATCACAGCACAAAGGATCTTAGCAGAATCTACAAATGGGTGGGGGTGAACTCTTTATGTACCGTCCTTTGAAGGAAATTGGCAATGGATTGTAGAATGGCTTAGAGAGCTAAGGACAACTGTGAGACAAATAGGGAAAGAAAATTGAAGTCAAATATATAACAGAGGAAGTCAGGGGTGGGGACAACAAGTAAGAAAAATGTTGAATTGGTAGATGGCAGGTAAGAGATTATGAATCAGGAGATCTGGAGGTTAACCCTAAATGAATATATTTATATATCCTATTTATATTTCAAAATCAACTTAAAGTAAGTGATACAAACAAAATAGAGCCAATTAAATAAAGAGAAAAGAGAAAAAGAAAGCAAAGTATAGCAGAGTGGTTAGAACTGAGCATAGTACTTACCTCCAAGAGTCATAGTAACTAAGGTCAAAAGAAAAACAAGTTAAATACATTCCATGATACACAGAAATAAAGGAACCACTTTAGTACCATCAATCCACAGCTATGTTTTCAATTGTGGGCCTTCCTTTATGCAGAATTATATCCCTCCTATGATGATCTTGATTGTTAACTTGATAGGAAATGAAATAAAAACAAATCTCTAGGTATTTCTGTGGGGTGTTATCTATATTGGGTTAACTGAATTGAAAATACATTACCTGAGTCAGGTGGTCCCTGTCCACAGACTGGTGTCCCAGAAAGAATAAAGAGGAGAAAGTGAGCTAAGCACTAACATTCACCTCTCTGTGTGTGCTTCCTGTTAACTAGTCTCCTCAAGATCTTCAAGATTCTGGATTCATAACTTCTGTGGTATGATGGAATGTATCCTTTTAAACTTTAAACCAATGAAAATTCTTCCTACCTAAAATAGCTTTTCTTTGATTACTTACAGTACAAACAAGACGAATGCCTTATAGCTCTACCAAAGACATTCATCTGTAAATATTACCTTACATGACAAAAAAGTTTTCACAGATATTAAGAATCCTGAGATGGAACCCTTGTCCTAAATCATTATCATGGCACTGGTGTCATTATAGTGCTACAAGCTTCTGCTGTAATCAGTGCCCCAGAGACTAGGGAGCTACTGTCTTGATCTTTGGATCAACAAGCTGGTTTGGATATAGAAAATAACATATTATGGAATGCTCAGCCCTGAGCAGGACAAATATATCGTCCCTCCCTACCCCTGCAAGTCTCAGTGATCATTACAAAAGAAGGGGTTGAAAGATGGCAAGAGCCAAAGACAGTGGCTGACTAAAAGAAAACAGCATTTTATGGACACAGCAGGGCAGTTTCACATACGAAATCTCAATAGTTGAAACAGTATGCACAAGACCTGTGAAAGCAGAAGCCTGGAAAAATCCCAACACAGGAGGGAAGCTGGGCATGTGTGCCAGCCACTGGCTGAGGAGCTATTGGAGACAGGTAGCTACTAAGACATTCAGTCTTCTCAAAAGGTGCAGACCCTGGTAGGTTGACAATGTTCAAGTGAAGGCCACATACCTAAGAGATTTCAGGCAGCACAAATTGGACTTCATGGGTTAAAAAAAAAAATCAAGAGAACACAAAGGAAGAGTCATTGAGGGGTAAACAATCATAACACGTTACATGGATTTCACAAAGAACTACAAACAGTAAAAAAGAAGATCTCTGTGGTACTTGTGGCAATGTTTATATTTTATTTTCAAAACCATATGAATCGATAGGTTAAGTTAGAGAAATTATGAACTCCAAAAACATGTCCCTGCATAGGAAAAACTGTTGGTTACACATGTTAAAGGTGAATATTTCGGATTGGAAAAATTATTATTCCAAAAAAATATGTTCAATTAGTGAATTTACTAGCCAACGTGCATTTTTAAAAATTAAATCATACCTGGAATTTCACAAAATATTCACAGTATACGGCTAGGCATGGTTTCAAGATCAATAGCAACAACACATATAAATGAAAGCTAAAATTCTATATCCAGACTTCTCAATGTTATTATTGCCCATGAAGTCCTCTCAACATATCATTCTATACTTATCTTTTCTTAATAATTCCCTAGTAAGTTGATTTGGAACCAAGACATATTATTTCAGGCTCCAAGATCTTCAAACCCAGCATGAGAAAGCTGAGTTGGCTTTCATCCGCTTCTTAACTCTCCTCTCTAATAACAATCCAGTAATCCAATTTTACTCAGTGCTTTATCATGAGGTATGGAATGTATCCTGTTCCCTTGCTACCCAGGTGTCCAGCGTCAGAAATGTCTTCTTATTGTCAAAAGTGTGTGTATGTGGGGGGTGGCTTGAAGATTTATAGGTAATTAAAGGAAAAGGAAAAAATGAGATTCTATTCAATCTAATACGCCATATTTTAGTTTGTCTTATTTAAAAGGAAGCATAATGAGCTTCTATTTGCAATGCAAAGTACAATTTTAAAAATCTGTGTAGGGTCTGCAAGGATGGCTCAGCAATTAAGAGTGCTTGTACTCACAGAGGACCCAGGTTTGTTTTCCAACAGTTATGCAGTGGTTCACAACGGTCTGTAACTCCAGTTACAGGGACCCTGACATCCTTTTCTGACCTCAGCAGGTATCAGGCATGCACATAGTACACAGACATACATGCAGGCAAAGCACTCATATATAGAAAAAATAAATAAGTGTAATAAAACATATGTAAAAAAGGAATTTTCTGAGTTGTTCAAAGATTAACTGTCAAGGCAATATCATGGGATACTAATTAAGAGGATATCTTAATTAGTAATTATGTCAAAAAGTTCTTTCCATGCCCACTTTCCTGTACTATCTCACAGTAAATGGTACCTTAGAGAGCACCATATATTTGCCCCCTTTTTTCCCACAGAACTCTTAGCTTAGATAGGTAATTCCAAACATCTCCCTCAATATAATTTAACAGAAGGAAATATCTTCCTTTAAAGTACATGTCCCTTGTCTCAGCTTAGAATTGAGAATGTGCTATGGAGCAGAGCTTCACTCCATCTACCTATCAGATGCCAGAAACATATACACATTGACCAAATTTTCTATCGGAAAGGTACATAATTCTGAATGCTTAGAAGAAAAGAGGAAACAGAAAGTCTGTCAAAAGTGAAACAGTGCCTAATCCTGCTCTAAATGCCCCCTAGTCCTATTTTAAATTCTTAAGTTTCCTTCTAATTCTGAACTCCCAAGTTTAGACTTCTCATGTTCTTATTGTGGCTTCTGACCTTCCAGCTGATCTACTGATAACCCATCATAAGACAGCTTAGCTAACCATATGCTGAAAGGTTCAACCATCCCTTAGGGGGTATTGTGCTACTTGGAAAACTCCATGTCCTGGAAGGGAAAATACAGTCTGATTGAAATTTCTTATCACTCCATGTATTTCACAGGTCTGAGAAAACTGGATCTTCTTACTTGTTTTACCAAATTCCATCAAAACAAGACTAGGTGTCACCTATACAACTAATCAAAGCCGGGATTTTATTGTGAATCAAAGGGGAAAGCAAGAAGAACACTGACATTTTCTTGGCACTAAAGATACCTTAGGGGCCCTCACAACCTAAACATTCCCCAAGGAATATCAAATGTCACAATATTAGATATTGAAAAGGCATATTATTTCTAGAATGAAAATACACTTAGTATTGTTTTTAAAAAAGATTGACAAACATGAAGAGCATCCCATTTAACAGATTGCAGCATACCTGTTCTTGGCATCTTCATAAGATTCTGTCTAAGATATTGAGGTAGTTTTTAAAGGCTCTGTTCTGATCCCAGAACATTTGAAAACATTTCTCTACATTCACATCACTAGGAAGCTACTCTTTGGTCTAAAGCCATTGTCAGCAAGGATAACACCTCTTTCAAATTTGGAGATCTTTTTTTTTTTTTCAACCAAACACTCATTAAGTAGCAAGATAGCAAAGATGTCCAAGGTGCAGAATTTTACAGTCATCACAGCCAACTACAATGACATCACCAGTTTCAATAATTTCTCTAATTTCATCCTCAATGTACCTTCTTCGGTTGCAGCCAGCATTCTGTTTCTTACATTACCACAATAGGCTTTTCGATGCTATGAC
>BTHU01000121.1:0-27349 GCA_036184795.1 Tokudaia tokunoshimensis
TCCCCCAAGGGCTGTGGGCCAAGCATTACTCTTCTTAAGTCAGCTTAGCTGATGATGTCCTTTCACCCAGTACTTCACCTGGGTGACCCGAACCCACCACACTGCCGAGCCGCTGAGGGCATCCTCCCCTTGAGAGAGCAGTAACAGTTTATTAGTCCCAGCCTTTCCAAAGAGGTGCATCCTTTCCGAGGTTGTGACTGACTCATAGAAGTGGGGCGAAGAGTACAAGACAGTCTTGGGAGAGGCTTCTGGTTTGCTACAGCCAGGACATTCTAACACCTACACAACAAGGGATCCAGTATTCAAAGGTCCGTGTCAATGGGACACATCTCAGACAAACCAGCACACAGGTGACACTGTAAAGGAAATTCCACAAAGGTCCCTAAACCTCTGCCTGAACCCTGACGGCCAGCCCAGGCACTGGCATAAACCCGCTATCTATTTCTCCTTAAAAAGTAAAAACCGGTTAACACAGCAACCAGTAAATACCGCCGATGGTGATGGATGGAACTCTTAAACCTGCACTCATGCTGCCCTCTAGTCCATTGCAAGATCTTCAGACTGCCGAGGGGATGCAGGAATGTCCTTCAATGCTCCAGCATTTTCTTTACTCTTCTATCATGGGAAGTCGCTCTTCACAGACCGGGGGTGGGGTGGGGGGGGGGGGAAACCCCTCAGGTTAGGAAAAAGGGCCCTCTTTAAATCCCGTACAATGCAACTCACCAAGGAGCAGAGAGAGCCCTCGCCCCCACCTGATTCCCCGCCCCAGTCCCCAGCAGCACAACACTACTCTCTGCACTACTCCATTACAAGCATAGACAAACCTCTATGCCAGGTCATGGCTTCCCATGCCTCTTTATGTCACTCCCTGGCCCCAGAAGTCCTGTACTCTCCAGGACACCAGAACAAAATTCAGAAGGAAATGCCTTTTAACGTCTTGTCCTCTTCTCTCCCAGTCCAAAGTGGAGAAAACGCCAATTAATCTTAGGGGTAACACCGCCAAACCCTCTAACTCATGACTCAGCCACGGAGTCGTGAATTCTATGCGTTTCCAACTGATGTCCACCCCACGGGGGCTGGATCGCCCCAACGTCAGATCATCATTTGAAACGTTTTTCTTCTTCCTCCCCTGCTCAGCCAGCAGGTTGTTGCAGAGAAACACACTTCCCACCTCCACAGGCTACAGGCATGAGGCAGAGTCTCCCTGCTCTCTGGCTCACAAGACTCTGCTCAGGGACCTGGTGACCCACTTCAACCACCCTACAGGTGTCATCCTCTCTTGGCCTACTTTCCAGGATGGGGTGGGGGGAAGTGGTCTCTGCCCCCCTCCTACAAAAGAGGCTGCTAAGCCCCCTTTTGCCAACCAGGCAATGCCAGAACACTGCCAAAAGGCATGGATAGGGAGGAGTAAGTTCCTCTCAAGCCAGCTCAAGTGCACACACAGCCCTGGAAACACCAGGGGAGTGCCCTGAATCTCCTGAAAATTGTGACTTGGCCCGTGGTGGGAAGGGTACCAAAGTTGACAGCTTTAAGTGAGCGGCTGGAAACCACAGGGTGGGCTCCTCCCCCGGGCCAGGCATGGGTGGCAGCAGGTCCCCAAGTTAAAGCTCCTGAGCAGAGCTGGGCAGAGTGTGACTACTTGCTGCTTAGCAGCTTTCCAGCTAAGGGCTGCATGAGTGCCAAGCCTGAATTACAAGAATAATGGGCAGAGTTTTGCTGATGAAGCCGCAGCTTGAGATGACATAGCTTAAAGCAATGCAGCTAGCCAAAAACTGAGAGTTTTCTTGGTTCTTTGTTTGGGTTCTGTTCAAATGGTGTTTCAGTTTGTCCCCGACAGAAGAGACAATAAATTGTCAATGGCGCCTTCATGGCACGTATTGACGGATTGGTTGAGGCCCACTATCAGATTAACTACTGGAAAACCAAGTGATTTATCTCAAACCTCACTAGGGGATTCAACCTCAAATAGTCCAAGAAAACGATCACCCCGAACCTAAAAGAGAATTGACTGTGGAGGGAAAGGCATTACAGGGGATACCGGTGGGTCACGTGGATCCAGAAGTGAAGTGTATCTTGATACTTTCAAAATTATGGTTATGCTCTATGTCTTTACTCTTAAAAGGGTCCTGTATTTTAATGTTATGATATCCCATTCAGGAAAATTTAAACATCTTTTACATTTTTATATAAAAAAAAGATTTACATCATTAGAAAGGTTTAAAATCAATGGCTTAAAATTATTATTATATATCCCTGTACACTAAGAAAGCAACAAGTCTCAACATTTTTCTTTGGGGAGGATATTTATGTCACAATGATAGAAATCCAGACTTCTTGGCTACAACATACGATATAAAGTTCAGAGACTTTACGTCAGTGGATTTCTGATAATATCTTATTCATAGGTTCACTTGGTTACCTTTTAAGTAGAGACTCAACGAGGCTTCTCTCGATGCTAAAGTTATATACATCCAGTCTTCTGGAGGGAGGAAAGAAGCCCTTCTTTCATGGTTTGCGGTCAAACTAAAGAATGGTCCTGCTGTTAAGCCAAAACTACTTCCCAAGCTGCTACCATGAAACAAAAGTTGGAATCTATTGCCTTCTCTAAGTTGTGGGTTTCAATACACTTATAAAATTCTGGTAAGCTTCAGAAAATCATCTTGGATCCACATCACACAGGGTGAAATGGCCTACAGATTACCTACTGTTAGAAATTCTATACATCGGCAGCTACAGATTTAGTTCTGCCCTTAAGAAAGGACTGAACGGCACCCAAGTTATTTTGATCAGTACACCTAGGTCAACATGAAACTGGCAAATTTGCCGTTTGGAACTAAACTTACCTAAAGCCCGTGTAAAACTAACCAACTATCTCGTACATGTACATTTTTCAAGTGCAATGTATAATTTCTGAATTAATAAATGCACAGAACTATGATTGATAACGGGTGCCAAGAGTCTATTCCACTCTCTATTGTTCTTGAGAAACTCCCTGTAAGCATGCTGTTGTGATGAATAGGTTTGCTTCTGGTAACAAGCAACCTAATTAAAGGTCTCTGTTCTTAAACAGTGCCATTTAATAGAAGGCAAATGTAAACTACATAAAATGGGATGTTTCCCAGGAAACACGTTGAAAGCTAACAAAGAAAGGGTAAGTGACATTTTATTTTATTTTTTATTATTTTCTAAGTTTTTTTATTTACATACCAAATGATTTCCCCTTTCCCGTTTCCTCCCTCCCTCTGTTCCCCATTCAACACCCTCTCGCTTCTCTGACCTGGCGTTCCCCTACATCCAGTCTTTCCAGGACCAGGGGTCTCTCCTTCCATCTTCTTGGAAGTCTATTGATATGCGAATTGTGTCTTGGGTATTCCAAGATTCTGTGTTAATATCCCCTTATCAGTGACTGCATACCATGTGTGTTCTTTTTGTGATTGGGTTACCTCACTAAGGATGATATTTTCCAGTTCCGACCATTTGCCTAAGAATTTCGTGAATACATTGTTTTTAACTGCAGTGTAGAGAATGCTGTTTGTGTCAGGCATTCACAGCTGCTGACCTGTTCTGTTCTGCTGAAGCCACCCGGCCCAGCTAGGTAGGCTTCATTCCTTCCAGTCCTGCCCAGCGCACAAGCCCTGAACACCCCCAAGGGCAGAAGAAATCCAGGACAGCAACAGACTGGCCATTTGTGTAGGGGTATGATGGGCCCTGAAGGCACAAGTGCAAGCATGTCTGGTCCACCAGGCCTGCATAAGTGGTGTGAGAGCTTCAGTCATTTCTCGTCCAACAAACAGATTTAATTTAAGGCTGTGTGTCTGTGTCCTCCTGTTCCCTCCCTTCCACAGAGTCCCTTTTGTTATCCCTTTTGTTACCTAAGCATGCTTGCAGGTAAGCTTTCTGGGATTCCTGAAATGTTGCACACCCAATCATCTCTAATTCTGCATTCACCCATGCTTCTCCATTTCTGTTTCACATTCTCACTTAAGACTGGAAAGCTGAACCTCAGCTAATAATGAACAGCCAAGCCCCTCCTGTGGAGAAAGAGAAGAAGCCAACTAGGCCATGTCTTCTGTTAATGTCTCCACATACCTCACAAGCCCCATCCCCTGCCTCTCTGCCTACTTTGAGGACTTGGCTTCACTTTTTTTTTTTTTTCAAAAAAATTGCTTGCTAAGGAACATTCAGTTTTCTCCTTTGTTCCTGTATAAGATGCCAGCATTATCCTATTACAAACAGTGGGCCTCTGATGTGTGGATCTGGCCCTACTGGACCTGCAAGTTGCCTGTGTGACAATGAGCATGCATTCATTCTTGCATCAGGTAGATCTCTCTAGCCACAACCCTGTTAATGGGCCATTTTCCTGAGGGCTATTGTCCTTAGCTTCCTGAGGCCTGGGCAGGTACTTGACCAGAGCACTTTCACAGTTCCTCAGCTGGGCAGGTAACTCTGGGATCAGGAGGATGTGACTGGCCCTGGCCCCCACACCTGGTATGAGAATTGAGGTGAACAGCAGGAGAAACCGCCTTTGGACTCCATCATACACCATTCTCAGTCTGGTCCCTGGCTCTTCTGCGGTCCCCTTATCTTGGCCCCAACCAGCTTCATATGCTGGCTGACGGGACCCCCACCCCATCATAGCCTAGCACAGAGCTACCTACATCCAGTTACCCTTCTGGGTGATCTAACATAGCCATAATGCCCTGTGAGCCTCCTTCCCTCCCTTGGGGTGAGCATCCATACTTAGTTATACTCTACCTCCCTGGGTGTACATGTCTGATTACTGGAAAAAACTGAATGAGAAATCCTGGGGAGCTTACCAGTGAGGGGGGGCCCAGCGGACCTGCATTCCTGACATTGTCCACGCACAACCCTGAGCATGAGGTGGCCCCAGGATGGGGGCCCATCAGGTGTAAATGAGCAAGTAGGACCCACAATAAGCATGGTGCAAGCTCCAGTTCCAGGTGAAAGTGAAGCTCTTAGACATCACCTCACAGGCCAGTGTGGGCCCCGCTTCCTTCTGACCCCACTGTCGCCCCTGTAAAGTTTGGGTCCATCCTGGCCACTCTGACCCACCATGGAAACCTCAGCACAGGGTACCCTGATCTCCAGCTTCCCACCTTTCCCTTATCGACCCCACTGCCTTACACAGAACCTTCCTCCTCAGAAAGGGAAGATATGCAACCAGTCCCTCTCTAGCCCAAGGGTGTATCTCTCTGACTGGCTGGAACAGGGTATATTTGAGGATGTTCTAGCACGTGGGTATTCTTGGGATGGGCCTAGCACACGGCCATGTGAGAGGCAGGCATAGCAGGCATGTATGACACAGGCAAGCACAGCAGGGTTCTGTGTGAGCCATCCCCGAGAGAGGCCTAACAGGTGTGGAGACACGAGGTAGGCCAGACAGATGAATGTGTGAGGGGAGTCCAGTAGGGGCTCACAAGGGAGGTTGTCTAGCATGTGCTTGCATGCATGAAGCAGGGACCAGCAGGCCCCATGAACTGGGCCTTGTGCAGGCATTCTGAGGCTTTTCTATGAGACTATAAAGCCCTAGTTCTCCAACTTCCAAATACAGTTCCTCAGGTTGTGGTGACCCCCCACCCATAAAATTCTTCCATTGCCACTCCATAACTGTAATTTTGCTACCGGTATGAATAGTAACGCAAATCTCTGTGTTTTCCAATGGTCTTGGGCGACTCCAAGAAGTCAAAGGCGCCTTCGATGCCCAGCGGGTCACGGCCACTCTCAAAAGGTGCCATCTCCAGTGTGACCTCCCTAGTCCAGGCACCAACATTTATGGCACCAAGTCTCGTCTATCACCCTGCCACCCCTGCCTCTCTCTTGCTCAAAGTCCCTTACGTTCCTACACTCTCTGTAGTGACCTATCCTAGAAGACAACAGCTACTGTTCAGACCAAGCTTCCCATTCCCTGTCTGTGGAATTCTCAAAGCTTCCCCGACTTCACCACCCACCCCGCGTAAGTTGGGAACAAGTCTATCATCTGGCTCCGGAGTCACAGGTTGAACACAGCTGGCTCATGAGTCACAGAGCACTTATCAAAGAAGTGTTGGTCTTAGGCTAGTGAAAGGTTCTTGAGTTCCCCAAACATTTCCCATTCAAACTCCTAGAGCAGGAGGGATCCTCTTGTATATTGAATCACAAGCCTGCTGCTAGGATACATTAATGTCTTCATTCTGAGAAATGAAGGATCTTCTTGCTAGTCCAGAAGACAAAAGTTCAGGTAGCATCCCCCACTATGAGTACCTCAGAACCACTTGTAATTCAAGCCCCAGGGGAACTCAGCCCCTCTTCTGGCCTTCAAGGGTACTGATGCACTCTGGGACTAGGCTCACAAAGACTCAACAAGTACACACGTTTTAAAAAATTAAAAACCCTCAAGTGTACTGAACACAGATTCTAAGCACTCATTGTAAAAAAAAAATACAGCACAGGACCAGGGTAAGAGAATGAATGGCTTGGGAGTTACACACACACACACACACACACACACACCCCTGCTTCTCGGCCTTTTGGCTAAGATCAAGTGTAGACAAACACGCACACATCCAGGCAGAAGGACCTGATGAATACTAATCTCTCTAAGGAGAACCCCTAGAAACTACTCATGTAAACACCCATCCACAACACTGGAACCACAAATGCTTACACAGCTGCAAGTTGATAAAATGCTTTCAACCAAAGATAAGGGCAGGTATCTTTCAACCAGTGTTGAAGGCAGCTTTGAAATGAGTCTGGGTGTCTTTGGGAAATGCCATAGCCCCACAACTAGCACAGACCCAACACGTTAGGATCCGGCTCTGCTGTGGGAATCGTGTTAACAGTTTTTAAACACATCTGAGTACACAAACATGAGTGTGCTCAGCAAGTCTCAGTGGCACGTTGGGTTGATTTTCCAATTGCAACGGAACTGGCTCCGTGACCTCATGGACAAATGAAAGCGTGCACAGCAAAACAGGTCCCACCTTTATTCACTTCTTCCTAAAATAAGCAAGGTAACATTCACTTTGGGGACGAGACAGAGAGCCAACCACAAAATCAAATGACATTTGCTTCCAAAGAGTAATTGCCACTACTGGGCAGCATGTATCTCCCTTGCTGTCAAGGGCCTGGACGTTCTACACTTGACTGTTGCTTCTCACAGAACTACTGTGGGTTCACTTAATGGTTAACAGAGTCTCAGTCTCAATTCTAACAAACAAAGGAAAGAGAAAGGAGCTGCACTGACTACTACTACTGTCTTCTTAGTGCGGTTAAGGCTCCCTTCCCTGTGTGTCCTGTGTGTGAGCTTCAGATGGAGTCTTCAGGGCGGTCGAGGAGCAGGGACTGAAGGTATGTTTCAACAATGGATACATCTTGCTCTTGCTGTTGGAAAAATGGAGAGTTAGAGGATCTTCATTACCTCTCTGCTAATAGGAAGCCAGCCCAAGGCGCACAGTGTTACAGACACACGACTTACAGTTTCCATGATGACTCTGTCCTGCACCTTGGAGATTTCCTTCTCCACATCAGTTTGCTGACCACCAATAACGGTTTTGCAATGTTTACTCAAGTCGTTGGCTTTCTGAAACAAACCACATCCAAACAAGGTACTTGAACCCAAGGGCCAAGGCCCAACTTGACACCTCACCTCATTTAATTCAAAAAGTACCCGGCTTTGCATATCCAAAGGATCCTTGTTAGGAATCAAAGTAAGAATGGCAGCTACTTCTTGTGAATCTATATGAACTCTCCACAGAGAGTTGCAGTGCCATATTTGAGCTCACCTTCATCTCGAGGAAGAACAACACCTAAGGCACTTATCTCAGAAATTGGACGGGTGAGCAGGTAAAGGCCATAAGGATCAGGCATGGACAAAGAGGCACAGGCATGTGCCGGAGACCCCCAAGGTTTCCCAGGGGAAGCAGCCATCCATTCACTGTGCCATGGAATGTAATTTTCACAGAGAAGACACAGCATGCAATCACATGCCCTTTGAAGGTAAGAAAAGCTGAAGTGAGGACTCGATCCCCTCTGATCAGCTCTCAAAGAACACTGCAGTGGTGGATGCAGAGGAGAAAGAGCTGAGTCACCTGTCCATAAACTGCAAAATGCCTGTCCAGTCTCTGCCCTATTCCCAGGGCCCAGAGGAGCTTAAGAGCAAAGGCATATGTACCCTGGCTGAAAACGGGTGTGGCAGGGGAGGATGCTGGCCACGTGACTGACGAGGACACACATGGTAACATCCAGTGGCGTAAACACAGGTTCTCAATAGGGAAGACAAGGTGCAGGGATCCATCCGGGCCAAGAGCAGAGGCAAAGCATGGACAGGGAACAGGAGTGACTTCAGGGGAAGCTGGTGCAACGGGGAGGAGGGAAGAGCAGACAGAGGCATCCAGGGGAGCTTTTGGAGGAGGGGTGTTTGCCGAGGACACAGCAAAGAGGGAAGAATTAAGAAAGAACGCCCCTGGGAAATACGGAAGAGGGAAAGGCCCTGTTCCAGCACAACACCTCCTCAGAGCTGAGGTCTAGGGAAGTACAGAAGCTTGACAGAAGAAGCAGAGGGAGGTTGAGAGAGCAAATTTCCATTCAGCAGCTCCCGTTCTAGAACACTCTCCCACTAAAGAGCATCAGTTCCCCGGGCTAAACAATACCTAGCCTTTTCCCTACATGTGGGGAAAACATTCCAAAGAGAATGTGACCACCAATTTCAAAGCTAATTGCTTATCCCACAAATTGAGAAAGGGCCATTCTGTCTCCTGCTTTTACAGACACACGGTGTGACATAAGGATGTGTTCTGTTCACAATTGCGATCTACCAGACCTTCAAAAATGTGTCACACATATCTTTAGCGTTTTCAAGCATGGTTTCATGGTCCTCAATAGCTGTCTGTAAAATCTTCATTTGTTGCTGAGTTATAAACTGAAATAGAGGAAATCGATGATAAAATGTCAGTAAAACTGAACATCCAACCCAGCTGCATAGAGCAATCACTTCCTGGGCTGTTTTGTGGGTTCTGTCGTTCATGATCAAGGTCGAAGACATGACTTCAATACCGAAAAAAAACATGACAACGTCTGACCGGTCAGAGTGAGACATCCTGTCTCATCTGGGCAAAATTTCCATGAAATAACGACTCATTTTGAAATTAACCTGAGATCCATCTAATCTTTAGACTCCCACACCTCAACAAAACAAGGTAAAAAATTAAGTTCTACTGTGGCCCAGTTTTCATAATAAAGTATGAATCTCTTTGTCAAACTCAATGGGCACATAGATTAGCTTCCAAGGTCACACATCTTTCCAAAGGAGTTTTTTACCTAAACCTCCCCACATCGTCGTGATACACCGTGAACTGCATTATCAGCCAAATAAGAATGACAGAGCAGACAGATAGCAAGCATAATCAGATCCTGCTGTCGAGCATTCCACAGCAACAAAATTTGAAAACCTGAAAACATTCAATACACAGGACTAGAAGGTAGGGTTTCTCCACCAGTCTGATTTTACTTCTAGGAAACTGAGGCAGACGAGTTAACGACTTTCCAGAGTTTTCAAAATGAGCAAGCCTCAGGACGAAGGCTGCATCCCAATCAGTGGGTTCTGGAGAACATGGTCCTCACTGCCAGACTGGAATCTATCTCCATCTCCCTCAGTCAGAATCCCCAGGCAGGAGTGTGGGGGAAGGGGGGGGGGGCGGGTGGTGGCACAACTCCTTCCTCCACCAGGGGGAGAGAGAGAGAGTCCCCAGAGACAGCACTGAGTCCAGTACCTGTCCCCCAAACCCCATTCTCATCTCCAGGTTGAAGGTGACTCATTCACCATCACAGGTCCATCACTGCATGGGACACTTTCCCTCTTCTCTTCTGGGACAGAGCCAGTCTGAACTCTGACCACTAACAGCTGCTAAGTCTCTGCCTGCTGTGCCAAGGCCAAGTGAACTGCTCTCACTCTGCATCCCTGATCCCTGCCTCAGAAGCCTACTTGGGGCCCTCCTACTCTTTGGCATCAGCACTGCCTGGATCCTGCAGGGTCCCCTCTCGGATACAATCCCATACCTTCTCCTGCACTCTGCAGACAGTACCTGCTCATCCCCCAAGGCCTGTACCATGCCAGCTCCTAAGCCATCATTACCCTTCTCATCTCTCCACAGCGATGGGGGGCAAACAATTCAGGGAGGATGGCCAGTCTCTCCTCACCACATCAATCACCCTCCTTGTCTCCCTGAGCTCATGTCCTCTCCCTTCCCTCCAGACCTGCTGCAAGGAAGCCCTGCCACTAGGGAAACAGACACCGCAGAGGATCTCTTAAAAAGCTGAGAGCGCCACTCACGCCGAGGTATTCTTCTTGGTCCCTTGTGCTGCCCACCTCATCCAGCCACTTCCGGTACAGGGACTCAAACCTTTCACAGTACACAGACTTAAGGTCCTGCCTGTAAAACACAGTACCGATTACATGGCAAGGTCACACTGGGTGAGCATGAGCCGATGACACACACTCACAATTTTGAAACAGGAGCTAGGAGCAAAAGGGAAAGGGCGAGGGAGTTACAGTGACTCATGAGGGGCTGAAATGTGATTCTCATTCCTGAAGAATTTTGTCTTAAGCTGCTACCAGAGACATTCACGTGTCTTCCCTCTCGAACACCGAGGATGCATTCGTGCATATCTCTCCCAGCATTGCATCTCTGGTTTAAAGTTAGACTCATCTTCCCTTCCCCTTATGCAGTAACCTATAAATTCTGAGGGCCTAAGTGCATGTCCTGAAGGCAACACACCCTATGGTGTTTTACAGACAGAAAGTGTGCGCAGAACCCTTTCCCCATGGGGGACGTTCAGAAGAGAGCTCTGGTGATACCTCCTAATAAATAAAGCTCTGGTGAAACCTCCAGTTTCTTAGCCCATAGAGGACTGGCCTTCCTTACAAGAAGGAACCGGATAGGGGAGAAAGTTTGACAGTCTTGCAGCTAACACATCTGAGTTCCATAAAAGGGGTGGGGTTCCCATTGGTTATGAATAGGACCAGGTCATAGAGACAAAGGCAGTGCTCCAGAGATCCCATCAGCTATTCCATTCTGTGCACGCTCATGATGGCAGACTGGGGTGACATGGGAGGAAGAGCAAAGGCTGTTTACAGATGGTCACAATGTTACCTTGACTTCTGCTGAGCTTTCAAAATACCCTGGAGGTTTTCATTCAGGCTTCTGAGAGAGGCATTTACATCCTTTTCAAACTGTTTCCTCTTTTCCATAAGAAACTGGGTAACATCACCTGTGGGAGAACGGAAAAGGCATCACTTCAGATCAAATATCCAGAAAAAGAAGAAGAGCTTGTTCATCCCAGGCACACCACCTACAGGAAAATATGAATAAAAATGCATGTTTTTTTTTTTAAAGACAGGGTCTCTGAAGCTGGTCTCAAATTTGCTATGTAACTGAGGCCAACCTCAAGTTCCTGATTCTGTCTCTACTCCCTAAGCGTTAGGAATACAGGCACGGGGACATCCTGCTTGACTCAAGATTGCCACTGACAATCTGAGAGTAGGTAGGAAAAGCTAAGGAGACCTCCTTTCTGGAAGTGTTCCAGCATAGGTCTCGGGATACCTTGCCTCTCAGCTAGGAAAAACCTCCCAGGGCAGTCTCCCTCGATGGTGGTAACAGCCAGTGCGAAGTCACTTGCAGAAGTGTACTGCTGAGGTTCCCCGATATATCGCTGCCCTAGGGAAATAAGCCTCCTATGATCGATTCCCCCCGCCCCCCGCCCGAAACACCTTTACCCTCCAGAGAGGGATGGGATATTGGACGTCACTTCCGGGAGGGTTGGCCTTGGGTCTCCTTGCTCGGCCTGGGAGATACACCTCCCACAACACCCCACAGCTGGGGAGGTACATCCTCCAGTCTCCCCAAACCCCTCTTCTCCTCGAGGGTGCTCACGGTACTCTACCATCACTTAAGGCAGGGTTTTACATCGGGTCCTGTGAAACCTTGACGCCAGCTCTGCTAAGGACATACACCTCCTACAATCCCCCAACCCCATACCCTGGGACAAAGGCTGGGGAAACACCGGAAGTCAACTCCGGAAAAGGTTTTACCTTCACTGTTGTGATATACCTTGTCGCTTAGATATGCAGGGACACCTCCTACAATCCCCCCACGCCTCACCCCCACCCCTCCTACCCTCGAGAGTAGGCACTGCTCCTGGACGCCCCTTCCAAGGGGGGGATTTACCTTGGGTCTCGCCATAC
This sequence comes from Tokudaia tokunoshimensis, assembly GCA_036184795.1. Lineage (NCBI taxonomy): Eukaryota > Metazoa > Chordata > Mammalia > Rodentia > Muridae > Tokudaia > Tokudaia tokunoshimensis. Next base: position 12,239 of record BTHU01000121.1, read on the forward strand.
CTGGACACTCCGCTAGGGCAGTTCACCTCCGACAATCCCACACACCCCACTCGCCCTCACGGGTGGGCACGGTCATTGGACATCACTTCCGGAAGGGTTTTCCCTTGGGTCTCGCGATACCTTGTTCCTCCGCTAGGGAGTTCACCTCCCACACCCACCGAGCCCCACTCCCCCTCCAGAGTGGACTGGGCCAGGGAGCCCAGGCTTCCGGGAGGGTTTCCCCTCATACCTTGTGTCTCGCGATGCCTTCTCGCTCACTTAGGGAATTACACCTACAATCCCACCCAAGCCCTCTTACCCTCCAGGGAGGCCACAGCTAGTGCGAAGTCACTTCCGGAAGTGCCGTGCCAGATGTGTGCACGTGCGTGAGACTGGCCAATCCGGTTCCAGACAGAGGCCCATCCTGCAATCACGCATGGGTGACTTGGGGCTTGGGGTTGCGCGTGTGTCAACCACAACAACCACCACCACAAGAACAACCCGCTGCGTTAAGGGTTTCAAGGGACCTGGAGAACCCACACTGCTTTCAAATAGCCCAACTGGAGACACACGGGCCCACAGAACTCCTGCAGTCCCCCAAAGACCCCAGAACGATCCATGCAGAAGGTCCCAAGTCTTCCCCCAAGTACACCTGCTGCCCGGTTAACTCTTGTCAGTCACTGCGACCCTCATAAGACGTTGTTAGACAGTCCTGCTGGGGCCTAGGCCACTCGGTGTGGAATTCGGGCACCAGACACCACCTCGCGGAGGCTATCCTGGATCCTAATATCTGGTCACTCACCTAGAAGAACGCACCTCACCACAGTTTCCCAGATCCCTGCCTCCCCTGGAGGGTGGTCAGAGATGGCCAGCCTTCACCTTCAGAGAGTATTCGACCCCTGCGGAGAAGCCTGGGCGCATGCCTGCTCCTGTCCAGTCCCTGTCCTTGGTTAGGCTTGCAGGAGTTCAAGAATCTGCACACAAACCATATTATACGATCACTGACCTCAGTTGCGGAAGAATAGTCTATGGAATGCACACCCCAGTGCTGGTCAGACCAGGGACATAGCTCAGAATGATCTGAACGATGGCGGCAGCGGATATATTTTTCCGTCAGTTTATAAAGGAAAAGAAAACACACAAGACCCACGATGAATTCATATGCGGATATGCCGGGTGGTCAGCTCTGACTCAAGATATTTGACACAACCGTTCATGTTGACCTTGGATTTGGCGGGGTCTTATGTAAAGGTTTGTGGACTATCTTAAGATGAGCGGATCTCATACACAACATTGAGAACATATGGAACAAGTCGGGCTATGTGGACAGCCTGTCCTCGCTCTGAGCCAAGTCGCTCCTTGGTGTCAATGACTGGCAGGCATGTTAAAGCCACACTATGAAATAGCTGGTGGGCATGGAACAAAATGGCTACAGCTATTCTGGGCGTTGGGGATCGGACCATAAGCAGCACCAGCAGCCGTGCATGCGTGGACCGCCCATCACAGGGTCACTGCACCTCTAGGTAAGTGCCGCTTCCCCACATAGAGGCATTCAAGTAAATATAGGCATGGCAAAGCTCAAGACATCCCAAATCACAGTGGAAAAGTCCCAGTATCTTCCCCCGCCCAGGATGAAGAGATGGGCCAAGCACACTGCATCCACACAGCAGAATACTATCCAAGCCCTCAGAAGGAAATGCATCGTGTCTTTACAGACACTGGAAAAATTTTCAGCGGAATCGCTCCAACAAAAGTCACTTTGTGTAAGGATCCGTGTATGTGCCACGAGCAGAGTAGAAAAACCCCGAAGAGGTGTGTGTCCAAACTGGTGTCATCTAATATGGTGAGAAAACATCTCACTGGATGAGGGCATGGATGCCCAGAGTGGCAGGCATGCCTTGGGACAGCTTAGTGGAACACAGTATCCTCTATGCCTGTGGATGAGGGTGGGTGTGTGCCTGTGCGTGTGTGTGTGTGTGTGTGCAGGCGTGCAAGCCCGCGGGCGCCCGAGTTCATGTGTGTGCACGCATGTGTGTGTGTCTGTGTGTGTGTGCACACGTGCGTGCGCGCCCACGTGCATGCATGTAGGTGGTGGTGGTGGTTTGAAAGAGATATCTTCTGCAGCCTGGAGCATTTGAATTGTTGCTTCCTAGTGGATGGTGCTTTTTTGGGTGTGCTTGGTAGGTGTGGCACTGCTGGAGGAAAGTGTCACTGGGGGGGGCGGGCTTTGAGGTTTGCAAAGACTCCTGCCCTTTGAAGTTGGCTCTCTCCCCTTCCTCCTTGAGATACAGGGTAGAGTTTGTTGATGCTGCTGCCAACCTGAGCTCCTGTGCTGCTTTCTATCCCATGCAGGTCCAAGGTCCTCCACGCCTTTCGGCCAAGTGACCTGGAAGACTCAATTGCATCAGGAGAAACAAACAATGTGCCTGCCTTCCTCCGAACTCTGGCAGGGGAAAAGGTGGCCTTCTCAGACCTGGGCCCTGATCTTACTATTTTAGAAGGCAGGAAGGAACCTGTGATTCCTTGTCTTGCCTTGTCCTAGACCTAGAGTGAGTGGACCACCAGGTGTCAGGGCTGCTTCTCATCAGTACACCCCAGGGTGTAGCGACTCCAAAGAAGAGCAGCCTCCCTCCCTTTCTTGCAAACACCAGAAGTCTCTGATCTCAGAAATGTGAGAAGAGCTGAGATACCAATGCCTGCTGCAGGGCTGCAGACAGTCAGCTCACAAGGCCAGCAAATCTCTCTCTCTCTCTCATTGAGGATGGCTGATAACATAAAGTGCTTCCTGCATGGGGTGAAAACCTGAGTTCATTACTCAGTTCTCACAGAAAAGGGAAAGAAACGGTATACAGACAGGCATGTTTAATGTCAACACTGGGGTAACAGAGACAGGAGGATCAAAGGAGGTGCCTGGTAAACCATAATTCTAGAAAAATCAGCAAGCAACAGGTACAGTCAGAGATCCTGTGTCAGAACCTAGAGAGAATAACTGAAGAAGACAACAGACCTTGACCTATGACTCCTGCACACTTTTGCACATACACACTTGCACATGAATACAGAGAGGGAGAAAGAACATGGAGAGATAAACAGACAGACAGGGGAGAGAAAGACAGACACACACACACACACACACACATACACACACACACAGGGTAGGGGAAAGAAAGACAGACGGGGGGAGAGAGAGAGAGAGAGAGACAGAGACAGAGACAGAGGCAGAATAAACTGTGTACTTGTGGGTTTTTGTTGTTGTTGTTGCCTTTCCTTTTGTTCTTTGCATTGTTGTTCCAGGGTCACAACATTTCCAACCCCTTCTGCGGCTTCCAATCACAGCTTCAAAACGCACATCTGTTCCTCCCCCTCAGTAGGAGTGAGTGAAGGGGGAAATAATGGAGAAAACAGTGGAACCCAACCCCGTCCATAGCAGCACCCTAGAGAGGAAGAGGATTGGAGGGGGGGAGGGGGCGGCGTGTCAGAGACCCGGGGCCATCAGGAACCTGGTGTGCTGTCTAGGTGCATGGCGTCTGTGCAGAGAGGTGGCAGCCTGTGCTTTAGCTAGCCAACACTCCAGGCGGGGCTGCTGACTTTCGAGAGAGGCGCCCCCAAGGGACTTGTGGGTGTTTGGGCACAGGCTTTGAAAGAGAGCCACAAGACCCTTAGGCCTGGACTGAAGCTTACAGGAGGATCGGTAGAGCAGACTTAGACATCTACACTGTCAAGTATGGATGTGAACATTTATTTCAAGTGTGAAAAGTAACACTTATTGAGGAGCTTTGACAGCGGCCATAGTGTGCCCCATGGTCTCCCTGACGTTCCCCATTGGAGGCGCTTCCTGTCTCCCGTCTTGGGAGCCACACGGGTGACAGCTGAAAGGAGGATGCTCCCTTCTAAGGAGCGGGCCCAGGAGGGTCCCTGGCAGCCCGAATCCTGGCTGCTGACCTCTTCCTGGCCGTCTTTAAGATGATCTTGTCGAACAGCTCTTTCTCACGGTAGTGCACGGGTGGGCCACTCAGGTACTTCTCTTCTGCCTCCTCGTAGCTGAGCTCATCCAGGGCAGCGATGGAGCAGATGATTGCTTCTGGAAGAAGGACCTCCGTAGTCAGCCTCACTGTGTCTCCTCTTGTCAGTGAGAGCACGGCCTGGTCTGCTTCCTTGGCTACTTTTTGCAAATGTGTGGCCACGAGATGCAACTGGTCCTCGTCCTCCAGGTAGGTCTCAACGCAGAAGGTTTCCCTCTTCGATTTCCAAAGGTCGTCCAGCCACCTGGACGGTTTCCTGACCTTCACGATGTCCAGCAGGTGCTGGTCGGCCCCCCTTTCTCTTCACGATGAAGTCCACGAGCTTCTGGTTGGCTCTGTCCCAAGCGGCCCTCATGCGGTCAGGCAGGAGTTTCTTGCGGGGCCCCTTCTTACCCGGGGCGGTCTCCTCCTCCCAATCTTCCAAGTCGGCATAGCTCACCTTGGGGAAATCGATGTGCAGGTCGCCCTCCTGGACGGCTCTCCTTAGTGGGTAACTGGCTCGGGTGGTGTAGTATTTCATAAAGGAGCCCAGGAAGGAGCCACAGGCAAGGTCCTCTCTGTAGTGGTCGATCACTGAGAAGCACCAGTTGATGCCCTGGGCGTACATTCTGCCGGCTCTCCTCAAGAGTGATATTTTCTCCCCACAGTCCAGGTGCTTCAACTTGCAGAGAGGGACACGGATACCCCTGCGCTCAAACTGCATGTTGCCCTCGATCAACAGTACCCTCGCCATCTTGTCGTCCTGGCTGACACTCTTGACCACCGCTGGCCAGAAAGGAAAGTCCTGAAATTTGAACCAGACCAGCGTTCCTCGCTCAATGGTAGGGGGCCTCTGGGCAGAAGCCAGATCGGTGACTTGGGCATCTTTTCGAACTCCGGCCCCTCTCCTCTTGAACCTGGTGTTAGTCACCTTTGAGTGTTCCCGTTCTAGGAGCCCGCACTGTGCACACCTCAAGTGCATCTTCCTTTTTCGACTAGCTATGCGGAGTGACCTTCGCAGCCTGGGGATTGGAGGCATGCAGGCTGCCGACGCTGTCTTTGAGTCTGGCTTCGGGATCCCCAGGCCAGGATGCTCCTTGCTCTTTGGGAGGGGCGGTCTTCCTTTGGACTCCAATTGCACGGATCTCCAGGCCAGCACCCCGAACTGGTTGTTTGAGAGCTCTGGGTGCGAGAGAGATGCGCCTCGGTGGCCCAGAGGCAGCCTGCTGCTCGTTTTTAGCCCGGGTACCCTCCCTGGAGGCTGGGACAGTCAAAGACCTGAGCTTGGATGAGCTTGGCTTTCTCTTCCCTGGATGACCACCAGCATTTCCCAAAGGGGCCTCTGAGTAACTTGGCCCCACTCTGGTGCCTCTTAACACATTCCCTTGCATTTCAAAGCCAGGGGGCCTTACAGCACTGTGGGCCTGGGCTTCCCCACCTTGCAGTGCAGGCACATTCTGTGAGCCCATCAGCACAGGACCTGGGCGGCCCCGCTTCCGGGGATTCCTCTGGGAGTTCCCTCGGCCTTTCTGGTTGCGCCCTAGGAGGCGCAGGCTCAGGCCCAGGGTGCCGGCCTTGGCTGGAGCTGCTGGAGCTGGCCTGCTCTTTCGGAACCTTTGGAGCCACCGTGCTGGTTCTTTGGCTGCCTGCTCTTCCTCCTTGAAACAAACAGGTTCCCTCGCCCAGAACATCCAGGGCCACCTTGAGGGATCTCCCGTATGCCCTGGTGTGCCCTGGCGAGCCACGGCCCTGTGACTCCTTTCCTGCCAAGGAGGCGATGCTTAAGATTTCAGACTTGGTTAGGGGCCTCACTTCGCTGCTCCTCACTCTCATCCTCTCACCCACAGGCAGTATTTGGGTCTCCAGGAAAGACGCCCCTTTCCTCTTACTATGGGCTGGGCTCCTGGGTCTGGACAACACCCTTGCAGGCCACAGCTGGCCCTTCCAGCCTCAGAGCACGTACTCTGCAGCATCCATGGCGGCTGGACTCTGGGGCTGTGCTGATCAGGACAGGGTGGTGACTCCTTTGGCTCTTCTGGGCACTGTGGCTGCCCGCCGGTTCTTCTCTGGTTCTGCTCTCCTGCCTGTGGTGCTGTCCTCCCTCCAGAATCCGGTAGTGAGGAAGTTTGAACTGACTGAGGTCGCTCAGGGTGGTGCGGGCGTACGCTGTAGGGTGGGAGAGGGAAGCAGAGCAGCATTAGGAAGGAGATCACCTTTAGTGGACAAGGAAGCAGCACCTCAGTGAGGCAAGGCCTGAGAAATCAAGGGAGCTCACAAAGTCTGTTCTACAGAAGGGAGGATGTGGGAGGGAGAGGGTGTGGAAGGTTCCAGAGCATCTGTGGGAGACAGTCACAACAATTCTGTTCCTCGACCTGAGGCTGGGGTGGTGAACTTCCTCCCAGAGAGGTGCGTGTCTTTACAAGGCTTGTGTGTTTTCTTGCCCACCCCGTTGGGGTCTTGGGGCTCCCCTGGGATTCCCCGGGGGTGGGGGAGCCAGCCTCACTGTGCTCTTTCTTTCCTAGGGAGGTAGTCCTGTGCTGCCAACCCCAGGAAGTCTGTGGACACCTAGTGCACCTTCCTCCAGGCCTGTGTGTTAGCAGGTTGGAGAGCAATGGGGCTGGGGAAATGTTCATGGTGGTTTGCAAAGAAGGATGGCTGCTGTCATAGCTGCTGGCCTCCTCCTGTCCCAGTCCCCCACCCCAGCTCTGTGCCTCCAGTCTTTTGGTTCAGATCTCTCTCGTTCCCAGCTCCAGCCTGGACCTCACTGTGGCATCAAGTGCTGGCAGGGCACACCTGGGGAGAGCCCCAAAGAGAAAGCGCTGCATTGTGGAGAAGTGCTTACTAATGGGCAGGCTCAGCAGGATCAGGTGGAGAGCAACAGGGTAAGCAAGTGGCTCTGTTGGAATTGTGCACCCCCATGCTGTAACCTCAAGTCTGCGGGAGACCGTGCACATCCCTATCTGCCTGTGATGGGCACCGTGCTAACAAGAGACCCCCCAGACCACAGAACTCTCTTGCACACCAGCTCTGTGGCCTGATCTTACTCCACGCAGTCTTCAACACATAGGAAATTAAAAACAGCTACTTGAGGGCCTGGACGGTACCTTGCCCATCCCTAAGTCCAGCGGCGACCACTCTCATCTGTAGCATAGTCTCCCGTTCACGTTCCCCCATGCTCTTGCCTCTCAACAGAGTTCCTTCTCCCTGGCCATCTCAGTGGAATCTCATCACATTCTTCTCCCTGGCCCATTTCCATGTGGGGTGTCTGTGTGTGTGTGTGTGTGTGTGTGTGTGTGTGTGTGTGTGTCTGTGTGTGTGTCTCTGAGTGTGTGTCTGTGCATGAGTCTGTTGGGTGTGGTTTTTTTGCGTGTGTTTTGTATCTGGTTTGTGTGTGGCAGTGGGGGCGGGGCAGGGTGGGGTTGGCTACTCTGTTACTGTTTTCTGCCTTGATCCAGTCTGTTTCCACTCAGCAGTGTGTATGTCATACACGTCTGTGTGAAACACTCCCACATCTGTCTGGTCCTCATCAGAGGCCCACTGTGCTTGCTGATAGATGCAGACTACAACACAGAGCAAGGACCAGGATGGGCTCCCGTGCTACCGCTGCTCACTGTTTATGCCAGGACACAAGGGATCCAGGTCACTGCCTGGGCCCCAGCAAGCACAGTGAGTCAGAGCACTGTGGACTCTGGCCTCCTGGAACAGCTTCCTAAGGATGCTGCTCTTCTTGTGAACTCCTGTTACCCCCACGTTCCTTCCGTGGAGCATGGGCCAATGGAGTTTGTCCCGGGATTCCAGATCTTATCTGTAGGACTTTCCAACCATACAGAGATAGTGGGGCAGGGAGGACAGACGATATTCTCGTGATACCCTCGTTCCTTCCCCTTTCCACCCTCTGTATCCACGAACACCTGGTGGTCCACTCACTCTAGCTCCCAATTCACTCCACAAATGTGCAGTGTCCCTTCTGAATGTATTCCCACCCAAGTCTTACTGACTTCAAATCCGAGTTCAGGATGCCGAAAGTGGCTTTCTACATAAAGCAGTCTAGGAATGTCTCAGGGCACACCTTCTTCTGGATGATGCAATAGTAAAGGTGTACTGTGGAGGTATGGAGCTCAGCTTAGGGATCACAGACAGTGACCCTTCATCCTAGGAGGTTGTGCCATCTCCTGGGGTTGGTGTCCTCTGATCCAGTCCTCTTGGAGTCCTGGCCCTTGTCACGCAGTTATCTCCTGAGGACACAGAGGGAAACATGAACGCCTCAGTTACTTTCAGGCTGGCCTTCTGCTGGACCTTCCTTGCACATGCTCCCCAGCAAGGCTAAATGAATGAACCCCATCAAGTCCAACCATGCCTCTCCACCATCCAGGTACCATGCCTCGGGCACGTGAGAGGCCCACCCCTCACAGGGTGCCCTTGGAAACCACGGATGCCTGAGGCACACCTATAGAGCACAGGGCTTTCTACCTGGTGCGGGCCTGCGCATGCTTCTGCTTCCTCCAGCAGGACCTTCTCAGCCCCGCATAATTCTCATTTCAGTTAGAAAACACACCTGGGAATACCGAGTACGTGTCCAAGCCCACAGACCAGGGCACCCATGCAGCATCTGTAACTCAAGTCATAAAGAAATATGTCTGCGCTCATATCAGGCCACACTCTCCACCCAGTGTGTATTCCATCGGTATATGCCTATTGCTCCAGGGTACATAAAGGTCCTTATGTTTCCTACATCCTGGTTAGATGGTAGCAGGATGGCCACCTGCCTCCACCGTTTCCAGGTGACCTCTGGGGCACTGCTTTCAAAAGGCTCTCAGAAATTTTTGTGAGAGTTGCCTTTCTGGTGGAAAGGGCACACTATCCGCCCCAGGGACACACAGAGAGAAGTTTGGGGAGGGGGAGATCCTGAAATCTCTGTCTCAACGCACACTTTGGCCCTGGGACCAAAGGGCCTTGCACACAATCCCTCTGTGCGTCTTCTTAACATTTCTCCAGATGGGAACAGTGGCTTCCCTCCCAGCGGTAAGGACAGACAGGCTTGGGACAGTGTGGTGAGAGGGTGCAAGGAGAGGGGACAGCGCATATTTACTCACACACACAGGGGGCAGAGACACACACACACGTCCAGATGGACATCACACACATCCACACATCACACACATCCAGATGGGCCGGTGTGTCCAGAGAGCAGCCGAGGCCACATAATGAGTAAAAACCCAGCTGATGCTTAACCCAAACTGTGAGGTGAGCACAGTCAAGACTAAGACACAGACACAACCTAATACCTGCCGAGGGAACAAACTCTGCCCCTTCCTTGGGGTTTCGTACCACACTGATTTTTATCTCCTCTGTCTAACAGTGACTAGTGGCCAGTTTAGAGACAGCTGCCTTTGGGAGGCTTTTTTGTTTTGTTTTGTTTTGGCTTCCTGTGTCAGGCAGGTCTCCAGGCAAGAGAGTGTCCCACCAGTGGGCTTCAACCATTCTCCGACGGACTGCAGGCTTCCCCCCACCCATGACCCACCCGCCCCCTGCCCCCTACCCCCTGATCCTCCTCCTTAAATGCCTCCCAGCTTCTCTCTCAGACAACACCAGCCACAACTATCCAGGGTAAGGTGCTGTCACGCAAACAGGGTCATCCTGTCAAGAAGAGCCCATGTGACAATTCATTGCCAAACGGAGAGGAGGTGTCCTCGTACACTGCGAACTATGCTCTCAGGGCCTGAAAAGATAAAGCTAGCAGCTAAGAAGTGTCACCTGAGGACAAAGAGACAGGGCTGAGTGAGCAGCCAGTCCTTGGGGCTTCTCTTCAAACAGTAGTAGTGAGAGAACCCTCGCTTGTCCCCGGGAAAGAGCGCACAGGCTCCCAAGGCACGCTCGCAGACTCAGCTCTACACACACTCAGGTTGGCTGCAGGCACCTACCTACGCGCTTTGTGTTGTCTGTCTAGTCATTTCCACCTCTCCAGGCTGTGAGTGTCCTTCACAAATGTATCTGTAACCAGGAAGGAATGGCTTGTCCCCTGTTAGTCGTGGCAACCGCAGCATCATCAGAAAAAAAAAAAAACATTCTCTCCTAGTAGCCAGTTCTCTGAGGGAAATCAGGAAGTACTGATCCACCCACCCAGGAGGCTGACTGTTCACTTACATCCCTGTCCACCTGGTTCTCCCACCCATCCCCCTGCCAGCTGCACACATGGAAGTAAGGAAGGGTGCACACAGTAGAAAAAGATGATACAGCCATTGCAGGGTCTCCGGGCCTGTGACTGGGCCACTGAGGGTCTGGGACAAGGCAAGACAAGGGATCACAGGTTCCTTCCTGCCTTCTAAAATAGTAAGATCAGGGCCCAGGTCTGAGAAGGCCACCTTTTCCCCTGCCAGAGTTCGGAGGAAGGCAGGCACATTGTTTGTTTCTCCTGAATGCAATTGAGTCTTCCAGGTCACTTGGCCGAAAGGCGTGGAGGACCTTGGACCTGCATGGGATAGAAAGCAGCACAGGAGCTCAGGTGGCAGCAGCATCAACAAACTCTACCCTGTATCTCAAGGAGGAAGGGAGAGAAGCCAACTTCAAAGGGCAGGAGTCTTTGCAAACCTCAAAGCCCGCCCCCCAGTGACACTTTCCTCCAGCAGTGCCACACCTCCCAAGCCCACCCAAAATAGCACCATCCACTAGGAAGCAACAATTCAAATGCTCCAGGCTGCAGAAGGATATCTCTTTCAAACCACCACCACCACCTACATTGCATGCACGTGGTGCGCGCACGCACGTGTGCACACACACACAGACACACACACATGCGTGCACACACATGAACTCGGGCGCCCGCGTGGCTTGCACGCCTGCACACACACACACACACACGCACAGGCACACACCCACCCTCATCCACAGGCATAGAGGATACTGTGTTCCACTAAGCTGTCCCAAGGCATGGCCTGCCACTCTGGGCATCCATGCCCTTCCATCCAGTGAGATGTTTTCTCACCATATTAGATGACTACCAGTTTGGACACACACCTCTTCGGGGTTTTTCTACTCTGCTCGTGGCACATACACGGATCCTTACACAAAGTGACTTTTGTTGGAGCGATTCCGCTGAAAATTTTTCCAGTGTCTGTAAAGACACGATGCATTTCCTTCTTGAGGGCTTGGATAGTATTCTGCTGTGTGGATGCAGTGTGCTTGGCCCATCTCTTCATCCTGGGCGGGGGAAGATACTGGGACTTTTCCACTGTGATTTGGGATGTCTTGAGCTTTGCCCATTCCTATATTTACTTGAATGCCTCTATGTGGGGGAAGCGGCACTTACCTAGAGGTGCAGTGACCCTGTGATGGGGCGGTCCACGCATGCACGGCTGCTGGTGCTGCTTATGGTCCGATCCCCAACGCCCAGAAAAGCTGTAGCCATTTTGTTCCATGCCCACCAGCTATTTCATAGTGTGGCTTTAACATGCCTGCCAGTCATTGACACCAAGGAGCGACTTGGCTCAGAGCGAGGACATGGCTGTCCACATAGCCCGACTTGTTCCATATGTTCTCAATGTTGTGTATGAGATCCGCTCACTTAAGATAGTCCACAAACCTTTACAAAAGGACCCCGCCAAATCAAGGTCAACATGAACGGTTGTGTCAAATATCTTGAGTCAGAGCTGACCACCCGGCATATCCGCATATGAATTCATCGTGGGTCTTGTGTGTTTTCTTTTCCTTTATAAACTGACGGAAAAATATATCCGCTGCCGGCCATCGTTCAGATCATTCTGAGCTATGTCCCTGGTCTGACCAGCACTGGGGTGTGCATTCCATAGGACTATTCTTCCGCAAAACTGAGGTCAGTGATCGTATAATATGGTTTTGTGTGCAGATTCTTGAACTCCTGCAGCCTAACCAAGGACAGGGACTGGACAGGAGCAGGCATGCGCCCAGGCATCTCCGCAGGGGTCGAATACTCTCTGAAGGTGAAGGCTGGCCATCTCTGACCACCCTCCAGGGGAGGCAGGGATCTGGGAAACTGTGGTGAGGTGCGTTCTTCTAGGTGAGTGACCAGATATTAGGATCCAGGATAGCCTCCGCGAGGTGGTGTCTGGGTGCCCCGAATTCCACACCGAGGTGGCCTAGGCCCCAGCAGGGACTGTCTAACAACGTCTTATGAGCGGGTCGCAGTGACTGACAAGAGTTAACCGGGCAGCAGGTGTACTTGGGGGAAGACTTGGGACCTTCTGCATGGATCGTTCTGGGGTCGTTTGGGACTGCAGGGAGTTCTGTGGGCCCGTGTGTCTCCAGTTGGGCTATTTGAAAGCAGTGTGGGTTTCCTCCAGGGTCCCTTGAAACCCTTAACGCAGCGGGTTGTTCTTGTGGTGGTGGTTGTTGTGGTTGACACAAACGCGGCAACCCCAAGCCCCAAGTCACCCCATGCGTGATTGCAGGATGGGCCTCTGTCTGGAACCGGATTGGCCAGTCTCACGCACGTGCACACATCTGGCACGGCACTTCCGGAAGTGACTTCGCACTAGCTGTGGCCTCCCTGGAGGGTAAGAGGGCTTGGGTGGGATTGTAGGTGTAATTCCCTAAGTGAGCGAGAAGGCATCGCGAGACACAAGGTATGAGGGGAAACCCTCCCGGAAGCCTGGGCTCCCTGGCCCAGTCCACTCTGGAGGGGGAGTGGGGCTCGGTGGGTGTGGGAGGTGAACTCCCTAGCGGAGGAACAAGGTATCGCGAGACCCAAGGGAAAACCCTTCCGGAAGTGATGTCCAATGACCGTGCCCACCCGTGAGGGCGAGTGGGGTGTGTGGGATTGTCGGAGGTGAACTGCCCTAGCGGAGTGTCCAGGTATGGCGAGACCCAAGGTAAATCCCCCCCTTGGAAGGGGCGTCCAGGAGCAGTGCCTACTCTCGAGGGTAGGAGGGGTGGGGGTGAGGCGTGGGGGGATTGTAGGAGGTGTCCCTGCATATCTAAGCGACAAGGTATATCACAACAGTGAAGGTAAAACCTTTTCCGGAGTTGACTTCCGGTGTTTCCCCAGCCTTTGTCCCAGGGTATGGGGTTGGGGGATTGTAGGAGGTGTATGTCCTTAGCAGAGCTGGCGTCAAGGTTTCACAGGACCCGATGTAAAACCCTGCCTTAAGTGATGGTAGAGTACCGTGAGCACCCTCGAGGAGAAGAGGGGTTTGGGGAGACTGGAGGATGTACCTCCCCAGCTGTGGGGTGTTGTGGGAGGTGTATCTCCCAGGCCGAGCAAGGAGACCCAAGGCCAACCCTCCCGGAAGTGACGTCCAATATCCCATCCCTCTCTGGAGGGTAAAGGTGTTTCGGGCGGGGGGCGGGGGGAATCGATCATAGGAGGCTTATTTCCCTAGGGCAGCGATATATCGGGGAACCTCAGCAGTACACTTCTGCAAGTGACTTCGCACTGGCTGTTACCACCATCGAGGGAGACTGCCCTGGGAGGTTTTTCCTAGCTGAGAGGCAAGGTATCCCGAGACCTATGCTGGAACACTTCCAGAAAGGAGGTCTCCTTAGCTTTTCCTACCTACTCTCAGATTGTCAGTGGCAATCTTGAGTCAAGCAGGATGTCCCCGTGCCTGTATTCCTAACGCTTAGGGAGTAGAGACAGAATCAGGAACTTGAGGTTGGCCTCAGTTACATAGCAAATTTGAGACCAGCTTCAGAGACCCTGTCTTTAAAAAAAAAAACATGCATTTTTATTCATATTTTCCTGTAGGTGGTGTGCCTGGGATGAACAAGCTCTTCTTCTTTTTCTGGATATTTGATCTGAAGTGATGCCTTTTCCGTTCTCCCACAGGTGATGTTACCCAGTTTCTTATGGAAAAGAGGAAACAGTTTGAAAAGGATGTAAATGCCTCTCTCAGAAGCCTGAATGAAAACCTCCAGGGTATTTTGAAAGCTCAGCAGAAGTCAAGGTAACATTGTGACCATCTGTAAACAGCCTTTGCTCTTCCTCCCATGTCACCCCAGTCTGCCATCATGAGCGTGCACAGAATGGAATAGCTGATGGATCTCTGGAGCACTGCCTTTGTCTCTATGACCTGGTCCTATTCATAACCAATGGGAACCCCACCCCTTTTATGGAACTCAGATGTGTTAGCTGCAAGACTGTCAAACTTTCTCCCCTATCCGGTTCCTTCTTGTAAGGAAGGCCAGTCCTCTATGGGCTAAGAAACTGGAGGTTTCACCAGAGCTTTATTTATTAGGAGGTATCACCAGAGCTCTCTTCTGAACGTCCCCATGGGGAAAGGGTTCTGCGCACACTTTCTGTCTGTAAAACACCATAGGGTGTGTTGCCTTCAGGACATGCACTTAGGCCCTCAGAATTTATAGGTTACTGCATAAGGGGAAGGGAAGATGAGTCTAACTTTAAACCAGAGATGCAATGCTGGGAGAGATATGCACGAATGCATCCTCGGTGTTCGAGAGGGAAGACACGTGAATGTCTCTGGTAGCAGCTTAAGACAAAATTCTTCAGGAATGAGAATCACATTTCAGCCCCTCATGAGTCACTGTAACTCCCTCGCCCTTTCCCTTTTGCTCCTAGCTCCTGTTTCAAAATTGTGAGTGTGTGTCATCGGCTCATGCTCACCCAGTGTGACCTTGCCATGTAATCGGTACTGTGTTTTACAGGCAGGACCTTAAGTCTGTGTACTGTGAAAGGTTGAGTCCCTGTACCGGAAGTGGCTGGATGAGGTGGGCACACAAGGGACCAAGAAGAATACCTCGGCGTGAGTGGCGCTCTCAGCTTTTTAAGAGATCCTCTGCGGTGTCTGTTTCCCTAGTGGCAGGGCTTCCTTTGCAGCAGGTCTGGAGGGAAGGGAGAGGACAAGCTCAGGGAGACAAGGAGGGTGATTGATGTGGTGAGGAGAGACTGGCCATCACTCCCTGAATTGTTTGCCCCCCATCGCTGTGGAGAGATGAGAAGGGTAATGATGGCTTAGGAGCTGGCATGGTACAGGCCTTGGGGGATGAGCAGGTACTGTCTGCAGAGTGCAGGAGAAGGTATGGGATTGTACCGAGAGGGGACCCTGCAGGATCCAGGCATGCTGATGCAAAAGAGTAGGAGGGCCCCAAGTAGGCCTTCTGAGGCCAGGGATCAGGGATGCAGAGTGAGAGCAGTTCACTT